>CABHPR010153217.1:1116-37311 GCA_902168415.1 Peromyscus melanophrys
ATATAATATAATATAATATAATATAATATAATATAATATAATATAATATAATATAATATTCCACCAATGTGGTGGTTCATCAGTGTTGTATAAGGGTAAGACTATTATTAGCTTAGTCTTGGAAAGTATTTTCTAGTATCATGGGAGCCAGACCACATCTCTAGTGAAAATAACACTGTAATAGGGTCTTTACTAATGTCAGTCCTTCAGCTTTTCCATTCCTCATAAGATTTTTCTAGATTTCTTCAGGTTTTCTTGGATTTCTAACCTTTCTCATGTACTTTAAAATTCTATTTATTGCTTTGGCAGTAAAATTTTGATACAATGGATACATTTGTAATGCTGACTCTATTATAGACACAGGTAATTTAGTTAACCTTTGTCTTCCTGTGATATAATGTTTTGTACTTTTATAAAGAAAACATCATACGACTGTTTCCTGATGCAATAGTTAAGTGGTATCAAGAATGCTCACCTTTTGTGTAAGTCTCACAAACATCCATCTTTGCAGCTATTTGCATAGGTGAAACTCTATGATCAGTTTTTACTCCACATTCTCATATTCCCTGGCAACCAACATGTATTTTTTAATAAGTTTCATAAAAAGAAGAATAAATATTCTTTTGTTCCTTGTTGATCTCACATACAATATCATCTTCAAAATTCATCCATGTTTTATAGGATTAGTTAATATTTCTTTCTTCTTGGGGACATGTGTGAGCATGTGAATGAGTATTTATTGATAATAGAGAGACTGTGTGTCTATGCATGTATATTTACCATATTTTATCTCTTGATCTGTCAAAGGCACTTGAATTTCTTCTACCATTTAGCTAAGGTAAGTGAAGTTATGAAGATGCTGTGCAAACATCTATTCAATTTCTTATTTTCATATCAGGACATTATCAGAAGTAGAATTTATATATAAATTTCATCTTTAATTACTTAAAAAATTGGCATTAGGATTTCCATCACCTATCCATTATTTTCCATTCCTTTTAGTGGGGCAGTTATTATTTTCACACTCTCTCTATTCTCTGCTTACTTTATGCTTTATTGTATGATAACTATACAATAGACTGAATTGTTGAAGCTATCATAAAATTAATTACAATGATCTACTTGAAATTGCAGAAGCTTGAGGGGAAGGATCACATTGCACCCACTCTCAAGAACCAGACAGAGATTCATGTTAAAGCTCAGCTCACTTTTTTCCTTTTTATCCTGTCGGGGTTGCGAGCCCATGAGTCAAATTCAGGGTTAGTCTTACCTCCTTAGTTATATCTACCTGAAAACACTCTTACACACATGCCCAAGGTTACTCTAGAAACTAGCCATGTTGACAATGAAGATTAACCATTCTATGGGTGAATGCAGTCTTATGAGAATTCTGCCATCCACTTGGGCATGTCAGTTGTTATTGTCATTTATCACTTTCAATTTAGGCAGCCATTTTGTTGAGATTTCCTGGCCCACTCTCAGTGACTGATAAGGCCATGGACAATAGAGGAGAATCTATTTCCACAACAGAACTTCTATATGGAACACTTTGGAAACTTTAAGAAAAAGATAGAGGAAAATTGGTAAGAACCAGAGGACCAGAGTGGGATGCTGAATAAGAGATTGTATCTACAATATGACAGGGAAGCTGCTCTGAGTAGATATGGTTGATCTGGAAGTTACTATGTAGGCATGCTGTGGGATACTGCTTTTGTACACAGGTTTAATAAAATGCTGATTAGGGACATAGAAAAACTTTAGCTACATAGGCAAATTGTGCTGTAACTCAGAGATATGTCTTCCTGGCAAGTTCTGGGATTAGAAAATGTGTTCCCATGTCTAGCTTGCTCACTCTATTTTTTTTTTTATTGCTATGTCTGTGGCTATAGATGCCAGAAAAGCTGAACCACTGAGCTTCAGACAATTCTCACGTCTCTGCCTCTTATCTTGTATTAAGAACACTGAGAATTCAGATGCATGCTATCATATCGGGTATATGGATTCTGGGATTTAAGCTCAGGTCCTCTGCTTTGCGAGATATTTGCTCTATCTACTGAGCTATAGCCCCTGCTTATCCAAGTTCAGTCTTTGCTCTTATAAGTAAGAGAAGATTCTTGTCTTCTCTTTTAATTCAAGACTATTCTTTTAGTCTTCTTTTCTTTTATATTTTACTAGATGCTGAATCTTTGCTGGTTTTATAAGTCTTATTGACTTACTTTGTACTAGGAACACACACTAGATATGCTTTAATAAATAATTCAAATTAGCCCTGATATAGCTGGCATATTTAGCTATTCCAGACTTATGGATTCATGCTTGTCTAAGCATACTTTCAAAGATTTTTCATACTGGCCATATCATAAAATTAATTACATGGCTTCAATGTCTGAGAACAGTAATTGAAATGTATTTTATATGTGAGGGAATCATTACAAATTCTCCGAGTATCTAACCATTAGATAATTTGAAATGTATATAAGGAATAAGATTTTCTAGACTTCTTAGTAGATTACAGTTGAATAGATTTACATTCCGTTTTGTTGTTGTTGCTGTACTTTCTTCATGTTTTCTGATAATTGTCTTATGTAAGTGTGAAGAATAATTATTACCTTTGCTTATTAGCCTGTGTACACATGCAAGTATTTTCAATATAATTTTTAAATTATCATTAATTGTTAATGGTAAATCATCCAGGTTTCACACTTATTACTCTTATTTATATCTCATGAGGCTCTTGGAAGAATAGCATACTAACCTTATCTTATAGAAATGAAATTTAGATTAGTGGATTCAATAAATGTGTCCAAGTATTGTAACAATTTAAGTACTAAATAAATGCTACAGTGCACAGTCAATGTTAAAAAATGAATTCTCAAATGAAAATATGAAAACAAAAATTAAAGAAAGGATACAAGCATAGACACAAAGAAACAAAACCACATTAAATGACTCAGCAAATTTGTGATAAGTAGAAAATATATCCTGAGTGACCATCCGTAGAGTGTGCAAAGCCAGTGTCGGATTGCCATCAGATTTCTTCACTCAGAGAAAACACACACACACACACACACACACACACACACACACACACACACACACACACACATACATAGATCTATCACTGCCATCAGAGGAAAAGGTCTCTGAGTTATATTGCATGATTGTTTAAGGTAAGATTATAGAATGTTCTAGCAGAGGCTGACAATGAGGCGCAAAACACCCTAGATGCCTAAATCAAGCTTAGGGGGAAACAAAATCAAGGTAAGAGATTTTCAGAGTCCCATGCCATAATGATTATAAGACCCAAGAGTATATTCTAACATCAAAGAAAACATACTTTTGTAATACAAAGACCTAGAGTAGAACCAAACATGGCTGGGGAAAAAGTTCACTGCAATGATTTCTTAGAATATTCTGCTATACTTATAGAGCAGTGTCTTGTCCAGTCCTCATTGAAGAGACTACCTCCGGCAGCAATTGGGAGTCAGTGCAGAGAACTACAGTCAGACATTGTTTAGAGAGAGTCTGAATTGGAGGACTCCATCAGGTCTCTTCCATAGGAGATCAGAAATTGGGGAACCCCATGAAGAGGGAGAGGAAAGAGTACAGGGGTTAGAGGGGATTGAAGACACCAGGAGAACACAGTCCCCTGAATCAACTAAACAGGGCTTATATGAGCTCACAGAGACTGAAGCAGCAAGCACAGAGCCTGCATGGGTCTATGCCAGGTCCTCTCTGCATGTGTTATGGCTGTTAGCTTGGTGGTTTTGTGAGACTCAAAACAGTGGGACGAGGTGTATATCTGACTCTTTTCCTGCTCTCGGGACTCTTTCCATCCCATTGGGTTCCCTCACCCAGCCTCAATATGAATGCTTTCACAGTGTCTTATTGCATCTTGCTTTGATTTGTTTGGCTGTCATCTCCTGGTAGCCTGCTCTCTTCTGGAGGGGAAACAGAGTAGGGTAGATCTGGGGTTGAGGAGAGGTGCGGGGAGCTAGGAGCAGTAGAGAGAAGGGCAACTGTGCTTGGGGTGTATTGTATGAGAGAAGAATCTATTTTTAGGAGGAATGTAGAAAAATAGAAAAATAGTAAGATTGAGAAGCTTTTCATGTTGGTTAATATTCGTAAAATTAGTTGGCATAGAAAAGCAAAGGGCAGTAACTAAACCAATTTTTAGCTGTTGTATTATTTGAAAAATAATTTAAAAGATGGTGATTAGCTCTTCTAACTTTCCTACTGTCTCTTACTATAAGACTCTTCTTCTACTTCTTCTCTTACTTAGACTTTCTGCCCTCCTGTTCTGAAATACATGCTTTACTCTTTAATCTGCAGTGGAAACCAGTTAGTGACAGTTGTCTTCTTAAAGGTAGGTTTAACATTTGGCATACTTTCAGAAGTTTCCTTACTTGGGCAGGTTCTTCTATGGTGCAACCTTTTACTCCTTTTGTCTATGTGTATGTTTATGTATTTTATTGTATGTATGTACAATGTATGTGTGTACATGTGTGCCTGAATGTGAGCATGCCCGTGTGTGTGTGTGTGTGTGTGTGTGTGTGTGTGTGTGTGTGTGTGCACCTGGAGTCAGTATTTGTGTCTTTCTTCACTGTTTTCACATTTATCTTTTAATACAGAGTCTCTCCCTAAACCCAGAAATCATGGGGTGGCTAACCTGACTAATCAAGAGATTTGGCAGTCTTTGTACCTCTGTTTTAGGGTTTCAGACATGTGACCACTCCTGGCTTTTATATGAGTACTGGGGATATGAATTCAGGTCTTTTTGCTTGTGTGTAGGAACTTTGAAATTGAACTGTTTTTTAACCCCATTAAAGTGCTCATTTTTAATGTATTTATACATACTTTTAATTTTTTGTTTTCTTTGAAAGTTGCCTCCACAAATGTAAATGTAAATACTCTGTATATTAGCCAGGATGATTTATGACATTTTTAGTTGTTTTATGATGCAAATAAAAAACTCAAATCTCTCTAGACTGATAAGGTTATCATTCCTCAGGGGTTAACATAACTAGGATCCTTGTAGTCATGAATCATTACCTGAGTTACGATGTGTAGCAGATATTTCATAAAATATAAAATAGATAAGAATGTTGTAACTAGCCTAGTAATGAAATTAATACATTTGAAATCAGTTATCTCATAAATACTATTATATTTAGCTAATAGAATTTCTACCCTATGTGGGATTATAATATTTTCCATTTTACAAAACTGAAAAATCTTGATAAATTATGTGTCCTGATTGGTAAATATGTATCTTTATTGCTTCCACAAAATTCCAAAGATTATAGATATTAGAAAAATTAAATGAGTTATTCAGTTTGAAATTAAATATTCTACCTATAGATAATTTGTAAGCAGTTCCATATGTCTTGAAAACAGATTCTCTGTTGGCAATAATTGTTACCTGAATTAATAGCTAATGTGAAATAGTCCTTTTTGCATGAAACTAAAGTTCTTGAAAAGCAATATTTTAACTAAATTTGCAGTGCTCGTGAGTGAAAAAAATCAATCTAGCGTTCCGAGCACAGCATAGGAATTCTTCTCAAGAACTGCTTAATGTGACACATTCATATAATTAATGTTTTATAAAGGAAATTTCACAGCAGACACCCGAGGCTGTGCGGTTTTATTATCTCTAGATAGAATGCACCATATTCTCTGCTTATTACTTTAGGTTTTAGATCTTTGTGCAGCACAGAATATTACCTTCAAGCAATAAACAGTTGTGCATAGATTGCATGGATCTTAAGTCTCCATGATCAAGTACTTCCTTTTTTATTTCATTGTTTCTAAAGTTTTGGTCACAATTGATACAACTCTCTCCCTTCTGAATATCTGTTAGTCCTCTACTCCTAACATTTCTCACACTCTAGCATTTTCTCTCTCCACACATCTGCCCTTCGTTGGTGCTTTATGAGCTCTCACCTAGACAAAAAAAATCTCACATGAACATAATAGAATATGACTTGTGGCTCTGCCTCCTGTCTCTTTTATCTGTGATTCATTATACCCATGACCTCCTCAATATACCAATTTTCCTTATTCTGTAGAGTCGTATACAGCATAAACAGCAGAACATCTATAAGTCTCTACTCATAACAGACATCTGAATATTCTCCAGTGGAAAAAACTTCCACAAGAAAACTAAAACTTACCTTGTAAAATTAGCTTCAAATGGCATGAATATAACTTAACAGAAGTTTCCACTACACTTTGCTATTTCCAAAATTTCACTTTTATAAATGGCTGTACATTCTGGAAACTTTTCACTTGTTGGCCATGTAAAGATCTTGCTTACAACTGACATTCTAACCCAGGTGTCTGAGCTTTAACAGTAAACTGTTTCATTTCTATAATCTACTTAAATATGAAAATAACCATTGAGTTTATTATGTGAAGTCTTTGTCAAATTCAAACAATTTGAAGTTAGCATGAAGGATGCTTACTCATCCTTTTGGAGGACATCCACAGAATGGAGGACAACAATGACTGCCTTAGTGTCAGTCATGAGAGATGGACACCACTTGTATGAGCTATGAGATATACAAAATCTACACAGAAGTAGATCTCTGAAAGAGATTTGCTATTTTAAGGTAAGCAGTGATGCTTAGGATGGAAGAAAAGGCAATTTTCTCTAGCTCTAAAAAGATGATTAGGGAGATGTGTTTACTCCACTGCCCAGGGGCACCAAAAGCAGTCTGTACAGTCTTCCAGGGCATTATATCCCAAGGCAGTATTGCAAACTATTGCAAACTAGGTAATTCCACTCTATGAGAAACAGACATTCTTAGCTGTTTTGGTAGGTGTTAAGTATTTAATGATTTTACATTCCCAATTTTTTTGTAGTTATTCTTTTCTCTACTCAAATAAAATTGAAAATGCATCTTTAAAACATTTATGAGATAAATATAGTATTAACAAATTGTTTGGATGATAAAAGCTTGTATACTTACATGAAATTAGACATATATAACCTCACATAACAAGATGAATTGTTTGTTCAATTCTTAGACAAATAAATTATTTATATTAAATGTAAGTAAGATTAATAAAATATATCATCTTTTGGAGAAAAGTAAAACTTTCAAAATGAAGGTATCATAATTATTTCGACACTAATGTATAATTTAAAATGTTAAACTCACGGATATTTGAATTTTTGTAGTATTAGGTATTTCAGTCTCAACTGGCTAACTGTGAATCAGAACAAGGTATTTCATGTGTTACAGTAGGATAGAGTTGTAACTGTGCTGGAAAATCTCTTTACATAAAATTTTGAAGTTTAAATTGTGGTAGGAATGCAAGTAATTTCTCATTATGATAAAAATTCACATGTACTGATAGTTTGAATGTGAATGTGCATGTTGCTTCTATACTTTAACAAATTACCACCCTTCTGTCTAAGAAATTAGTCATCAATATCTGATTCCTATCTAGGAGGAAACCTGAAGGGTTTGCCGACTGTCAGCTTCAACCTCCATTGGATAATTACTAAACCATCTCTATAAAGTTATAAGATAAAAATATGACACAGCGTTTCACTGAATATTTTCAGTTACCAGATCCTCAATGAACTTCACTTACAACCTTGCTGAATGATTTTTTCTAATACTATCCCCTTGGTTTTTTTATACTCTTATTTAATTTTGTTAATATCTATAATCTTTGGAATTTTGAGGAAGCCACAAAATACTATAATTAAATATATAGTGGAAATTTCTTTTAGCAAAATGTACTATGTAATTATGATGCAACTGATTTCAAATATATTAATTTTATTACTAGAACTAGTTATAGAATTTTTCTCCATTTTATTTATTGAAATATCTACTACACATCTCGTCAGGTAATGATTATGTAGCTACCAGAATCTTGGTTACATTAACCTATAAGGAGTGGTAACCTAGAGAGTTTTCAGTTTATCATTCCTGGTTTAAAACAACTAAAATTGTCATAAAACATCCTGTCTAATTTTCCCACACTTCACATTTTTTCTTTACTATAAAGCTCCTCATTGGTCTTAGAATATTTACTAGTAATTTGTCAATCACACTGATAAAAATCTATAAATGTTTCAGGATAAGAATTATTGTAAAGCTTTACTTTATTAAGTAATATTAATTATGCTTTAAATTTTAAAACAAAATGTGAGGAAAACATAGTTGGTTATCATTAAATAAAGCTGCATACTTCAAATTATGTTTTATTTTATTTTTCTATTGTGTAGTGTGGGTACGTGTGTGTGTGTGTGTGTGTGTGTGTGTGTGTGTGTGTGTGAGCCATTTTTGCCACATTCTATATGTGGAAGTCAGAGGATGCCTTAGGACAGTCTGTTCTCTCTTTCTACCATTCAGGTTGTAACAAAACACAGACTCAAGTGGTCAGGCTTAGAGACAAAGGCCTTTACCCCTGAGCATGGGGCCCGGCTGTGTGTTTGATAGGATAATTTATTTATGAATATTGTAGTGCAAGCTGAAAGCGTTACACAACTACGTACCACCTTTGCACAGAAAATAGTTTTAATAGTCAAAATTGGTTACCAGTATATTTTTGATAATATGCAGATTATATTTTTAAAAGATTATGAGAATAAAATCATAGTAGCCATGTCTTTAACTTGAATAAGTTTAAAAATAGCATTTTAGTTTGTATTACAAAAATCAAAAGAGTCTAATATTTTAATCATATACTTGTAGATTTGCTAGATATAACGACAGGAAAGAGTGCTCAGGACGTAACTGCAATGTAGAGTACTTCCATATATGATCTCATTTTCTTTCCCCATCACCATACGCTATTTTCCTCCAGTGTATATTGATTGTTTTTGAAGGTAGAATTGGAAAGTATACTAGAATACGTCTTTGTCTAGGGGCATGAAGTCCTTCCTCTGGCTTAGGAGCCATTGGGAATTGACAGCTGCTGGGAGAGTGAGAGTCAGCTTTCAGCTTGTGGCTCCTACTGGGCTATTTTCCAGTCGATGTCCACATATCCAAGGGTCTACAGACAGCCAAACTGTGCTTGAGTAGTTTAAATAAATAATGGAGAAACAAATTCGGCTAAGTGAGGAAGAAGGTGTGAATCTGGGAGGATTTGGGAGAGGTGAGTGAATATGATCAAAATACAGTATATTGGATCTCAATGAAATACATAGAAAGAGAAATAATGTTTTTTGATTCTCAGATGCAGGCTTCCTTGTACTATAAGTAACTCAGTGGCGTTTTATCACTGAAACGGACCTTCTGAAATCTGTCACTCGCGTGTAGTGCTTGATCTTTAGTCACTTTACTGTTCAATACTTTTAATCAAATGCAGGAGTTAAGGGACCTATCTATGAGGCCTATACTTGAACAGTAGACACACAGTAAGTGCACATGGATACATGTGAGACATGCAGGCTGTCCTTGAAATTCCAGGTCAGTGATGGATTCCAGAAATAGTTGTCTTTCCTCAAAATTATTACTTGAAACTAAATTGTGTGGGTTTTATTAGCAGGCAGGTATAACTTTCTCTGTCTCTCTCTGTGTGTCTCTGTCTTTGTGTCTCTGTCTCTGTGTGTCTCTGTCTCTTCCTCTGTTTCAGTCTTTATCTCTCTCTGTCTCTGTCTCTCTCTCCCTCTGTGTGTGTGTGTGTGTGTGTGTGTGTGTGTGTGTGTTCTTTTTGATTTGGGATAATTATTTGTGAAGATCTCTTTGTCACACACTTCCAAGCATTTATGTTCTATTCAACAAGAATACAGAGTGGTCCATATTTTTTTCATATTAAATTCTGTGACATGCCCTTTTGTTAGCACCCAGCAGCTGTTCCTTCAAGAATTAAATTTTAGAAAACAATTTCTTTGCTCCCATACTCTGTCCCTCCCCCAGCTAGACCATTCTGTTCCCTCATGTTCTCATCCCCCATCCCCTCTCCTTTTTTGCCCCTCCTCATGATATCATTGTTTTTTACTGCTGAGTAGTACTTCATTATGTATATGTATCACATTTTCTTTATCCATTCTTTGGTTGAGGGACATTGAGGTTGCTTTCAGGTTCTGGTTATTATGCATATTGCTGCTATGAACATAGTTGAGCAAGTGTCCATGTGGTATGATTGAGCATTCCTTGGGTATATGCCCAAAAGTGGTATCATTGGGTCTTGAGGTAGATTGATTCCCAGTCTTGATAGAGGGAGATATTATGGGGTAAGAAAGAAACCTGGTGCTAGGCGCTAGAGAAATTTCCAAGAATCCACAAGGACGACCCCAGATTACACTACTAACAATAGTGGTGAGGGTGCCTGAACTGGCTTACCCTGGTAATCTGATTAGTGAATACCATAACAGTCATCATGGAAGCAGATGCAGAGATCCACAACCAAGTACCAGGCCGAGATCTAGGAGTCCAGTCGATGAGAGGGAAGAGGGATTATATGAGCAAGAGGGGTCAAGATCATGATGGAGAAATCTACAGAGACAACTGAACCAAGCTCATAGGAAATCAGGAACTTTAGACCAACAGCTGTGGAAACTGCATGGGACCGAACTAGACTCTCTGCATAAAGGAGACAGTTGTGTAGTTGGGTCTGTTTGAGGGGTCCCTGGCAATGTGATCAGGATCTATCCTGGGTGTATGAGCTGGATTTCTGGGTCACATTACCTATGGTCAGACATCTTGCTCACCCTTGATGCAGGAGGGAGAGACTTGGTCCTGTCTTAACTCAATGTACCAGGCTTTGCTGTCCCCTCATGGGAAAACTTATCCTTTGGAAAAAGGGAACGAGTGGTGGAATGGCATTGGGGGGAGGTAGGGAGGAGTGGGGGAAACAGGAGGAGGAATGGGAGGGGGATCTGTGGTTGGTATGTAAAATGAATAATTTTTTTAAAAGAACAACAACAAAAAGAAAACCATTTCATAGAATAAACCCCAGCCTGCTACTGAAACCCACACAGATTTGTTTCAAGAAAGGATTTTGAGGAAAGACAGCTATCCCTGGAATTCAATCATTGATGTGGACTTTCAAAGAGAGCTTGTGTGTCTTACATGTATTGATGACCACTTACTGTGGATCTAGTGTTAATCAGCAGTTTTTAATCCGAACAACAAGATAAATGTCACTCAAATAAAGCTTCGTTTTCTTTTTTGTTTGTTTTGGTTTGGTTTTTGATTTTTCCAAAACAGGATTTCTCTATGTAGCTCTGGCTGTCCTGCAACTTGCTCTGAAGTCCAGGCTGCCCTACCTCTGCCTCCAGAGTGCTGGGATTAAAGGCAAGCATCACAACCTGGTGTACCCTTAGTTATTAGTGATTGACTGAGCCACATAGAAAATCAAGAGCTCAAAACTGGGAAAAGACAAAGTTCTTTCTTAAAATGTAAACATACATTTTACTTTTAGTTTCTTTGTTAATTTCTTTGGTGCATAGCTAACAATTGAGATCCTGAGACTTTATTTTGAAAATAAGTAGATGCTAGAGAGATATGTAACACATGGTTGGAATGGATAGACAAAGAATTGGAAAGGAATGCTGATCATCAGAAAAGTTTTAGCAAATTGTTGTGGCACTTAAAGCACACATGACAAGTGATTGTGATTAGAATTCTACAACAATTTACATTAATAATAATATTTTTCAAGAATATGCTTTTTAAAGATAATTCCAGATGACATTCTGAGTTTCAAACATATTTTAAATTTCTGAATAAATTGATCTTAAATAGGCATGCCAGATAATCTGGTGTTGATTGATGCCTGGAGGATAATTTGATAAGTAATTACTGTGATTGATTTAATCATTACATTCACATCATTTGTATGCTTTTCAATAAACCTAACTTCAAGTTTTCTCCAGGCTTTTTTTTTCCTTCTCAACCATATAGATCTTTAAAAGCATTTTGTAATCTACTATGTAACAATAAGCTGTTTTAACTATACAAGTTAAGGAGGCTTTTCTTTTAAATAAGCTTTCTATACTACTATAGGGATAAATTTGAATGTGAATTGCTTCACCTTTGAGGAACAGCTATATCATTAATCTATAATCAGCCATTGACATATTCATTTGTTCAAGAGGCCAGCTGTTGGTATGGCAATTTTCATGAAATTAACAAATCAATGTTATAACCATATGTAGTGTTTGATTGGATGCATGGGGAATTAGTAATAAAACTAGAATATAGTGCTTCATAAAGGACTGTCATTCACATAACCTTACTCTTTACAGTAATAAATGTGAAGTTAAAATTGCTTCATACTTAAAAGCAGTTTGTTTAGTCTTCTAATGTGTATCCTGAGTGTTTCTTACTCAAACTTACAGAAAAGCAATGTCAAAAATATAACTGTAATAATAAAAATATTTTACATATCTATGATTAAATTAAAATACCTAAAGCAATAATTTAGATGAAAAATCTCATTTTTGTAATTTATTATGTATAAGTGGTATGGGGTGGTGTGCACATGTTTGTGTGCAGTTTTATATACATGTGTGGCCATTCACTTAGACACAGAGCTCAGTGTCAGGTATCCTCCAGTATTACTCTACAACTTGTTTTCTGAGCTAGGATATCTTGCTTACCTGAGCATCACCAATTGCCTAGACTATTGGCCAATGTGGTCCTCCATCTACAGCCCTTGTGATTGTTTGGTCTGCTTCCCAAGCTTGGGATCACTGGAGCTCATGGCTAGATATGTCTTTTTACAAATTTGCTGGGGATATGAACACAGGGCTTTTTGGTAGTTCAGCAAGATCTTTATCTACTGAGCTATCTCCTTAGCCCACTGAGTCATTTTGTAATGAAATACAAATGTAATTTTTTGTAACAAGGTGATTTATTTGTGAGACATGGGCTCTGAGCTGGACTGGAAGTAATTATCCTCTTTCTTCAGCCACCAAAGTGTTGAGATGCTGGCATGTGCTACAATGCCTGGCTGTTAATGGCATTTAATAATATTTTAAAATATTTTTATTACTGCATTAAATGATTTCTCTATTTGTGGGGTGTGTGTGTGTGTGTGTGTGTGTGTGTGTGTGTGTGTGTGTGTGCGCATGACGCATGGTGCATTGTGGAACTCAGAAGACAACTTGTAGGAGTAGGTTCCTTCCTTTCATAATGTGGGTCCTGCTCATTTAAGTTAGGTTGATATCAAGTGCCTTTATCTGTGGAGCTATCTTCCTGGTTCACCACAAACGCATTTTATCAAAACTGTGTATATATCATGTATATCAATCTAGTCAAATATTTTAATTTCTGAAAACCAAAGGTAAAACATTTAAACAAAAATCATTTGAGAATGAATGTTATTTTGACCAAAAAGATCAATATCAAGTATTGTACTATTTATAATGTATTCAAATTTGAAAGAAGAAAAAACAGTACACAAATGGTGTTTATGATTTTTAATACATTCATTGAAGAAATCTTGACAACTTCTAAATGTCAATCAATGGTGAGCTTATGATGTAATAAGACGTATAATCACAAATGCATGTACACACATCAATGAAACACACACAAAAAAAGCCATAAGTTTAGTGTTTCCTATGATTTTAGATACTTAAGTTGCTGTAAATAATTGTTAAAAGATTTACTGTTTCAGTTTTGCATGTAGCTTATTTAGCTTGTCTGGCATCTGAGAACTCAAATCTCTCTTCCATATAAACTGATCTCCAGACGCCTGCTAAAATTAAAACAAAGCTATTCTTTGATACCCTCTATTTAAATAAAATTACTTCAAGAAACAGTAAAACAAGCATATATATGTATATTTATGAATATTTTAAACATCACCATCATAAATCTAATATATGTGAAAATCAATAATATTTTTTAAGAATCAGATATTATATAATTGTTTCCATTTACCCTGGATTATCTGTAGATAATCTTAATATAAAATGGTAAATTGAAAATCCAATAGACAAACACATGAACATTTGGTGATGTTTCATTGGCATTTCTTCTAAGTCGTGTGCCAAAATCCGGAGTGAGCCTGCTGTAAACTTCATAGGAAGTGACTCACATTGTCCAGTACATTCATGCTGTGTGTGTTAGTCATTCAGATGCCAGCATGAATAGCTCACTGCCACAGGGTCACACTTCTTTTACTCAAGAAATCTATACTTTATTACATTGGTCCTTCATATGTAAGAGTAACTCTGCTGGCAATTTGGGATGATAAACAAGCCATAAAGTACTTCTTTTAAGTTTTGAAAATTCCAAATTAGTATGAAAAAAAATGTATGCTGAAGCTGCTAAGATTTAATGTGAGAGTAATTTTATGTCTGTGAAACTGTGAAAGAGAAATATAATTTGGGGATTGTTGTAATAGTACAAATTCTGGTAATTATTGGTATGTTGCCGGACTACTGCCTGATTGGCTTTCAAACAGTTGTCACTCATGAGTACAGGGCCAGTGACATAGTAAGCTTCCTTCCTAATGTAAAATTAAGATTTTACTTAATTTTGTAAATAAGATTTTGTTGAAGGAATCTTATACATTGGACATACATGTGCAGTCCAATATACTTTTAAAGACTTGTGTGTATTTATGTGTTTGTATGTGTGAGTATGTGCATGTGAGTGCAAGTGACTTTGGTGGCCTGGAGAGAATTTCAGATTGCTTGAAGCTGCAACTTCAGGTAATTGTATATTACCTGTGTGATGGGAACCAAACTCCAGTCTCCTGCTGCCATATACTCAAGGGTGGGCTAGACACCAGTGGCAGACTCTTAAGAAAATTGATTCTTCTTCTCCCAATAGCATTTAATGGCCAGTAGCACCTTAGCTAGGGATGGGACTTTCTGCCTATCTCCCCTATCCATGATAGAACTGTGTCTGGCCTGAGCCTGCACTGGTCTTGTACATGATGCTGAAATGCTGTTTGTATGTGCAACTGCCCTTTTGTGGCCAGGAAACACTTGTAGTCATAAAGTGGCTCTTACAATATTTCTAGCCCCTCTTCTTCCATGATCCCTGAGCCTTGAGTGGAGGGAGTGTGATACGGGTATTCCATTTAATACAAAATATTGCTAAGCTCTTATTTTCTAGCCTTCAATCAAATGTGGGTCTTTGTATTAATTATTATCTACTGTATAAAGAAGTTTATCAAATGAATGGTAATTGACATACTAATATACAGGTATAAAGATAAATCATTTACAATTTATAGTATGTCAATTTAACAAAATGATGGTAGTGGGTTCTACTTTACGAATTGGAGCCTGTCTACACACACAGTCTCTTGTCCCCATAAGAGTGTCAGATATCAGTTTCAACTTGTGGAGCTGACCTGAATTTGAATCAGAAAGTGACTGGTTATTCCCATGATACTTGAGCGGCCATTGTACCAGTGTGCCTATTTTTAGTGTCTAGTCATTGTTGCAGCTCACGTGGTTCACAGTAAATATAAAGGCTAACTTTTACAGATATGTTTCCTTGGTTGGGATTGTATCTTTGCATTATAAGGTTGGTCACACATTACTCCTCGTTTTGTGATCAATAGCCAGCAACTGAAATTAGTAGTGACACATTTGCTAGGTTACATACAATCAAGAGGCTTAATGTCTTCCCTTTTCTAAAGAAAGTGATATCCATAAGAAAGACACTGCTAACCCAGTCAGATGCTCAAAATGATGCATAATTCATAGCATTTTGAAATGCACAGCACTTTTTTTATTCTATAATAAAGGGTGGTTTTTGCTCTAAAGAGATCTCTTTTTAGTTGACAGGAAATATCAGGCATAACATTAAGAACAATACAAGGTCACAAGGTATCTTTCCTCATAGCACACAGGTGGTCCACTTGATTCCAAGACAAGTCCACAGTTGGCAACTTTACATTTCTGCTGGGGTCAGGGACTTCAGCTTTCTGTCTATTGCTGAGTATCATCATCAAAGATGACAAAGTCCTGTGTTTGCTCCAACCCTTGCTCTCTAACAAGTGAAGTTTTGCTCACTTTCTGCTGTCTCTGTCGTTAAGAGAGTAGGCACAGCTGCCACATTGGCACCTATCTAGTGTTGTTTCAGTACCTCTCTATGTAGGATTCTGCCTAACACAGTGGGTTCCTCTACTGTGCGCCTAGTACAAGGTTTTGAGATGAAGACAATGACTTAGTTACTTCTTCCTACATACAGTGGGAGACAAATCTGTCATGTGAAAAAGAGTCGGAGAAAGTAGGATGTGTGCCTCTCTTTCATTCTTGACTTCTTAAATGTATCCTTTCTTTATATTTTTCTAGAGCCAGTCAAAATGTTTACCAATGTTTCATCTTCAGTGCCTATGAAGGGAATTTGATAGCAACTGCTGTTCAAATTGCTGAAGCTATGTGGAGGCCATTACTCTAACATCTTCCCCAGTAATCATCTTGCTCCAATCCTTATACAATAATGTTTAATATTCATTAGCTATGTTAGCTAAATGGTCAATGGTTAAGTTAAAATATCACATTCTTTGATTGTTCTCCAAGTAAATAGATAAATATTTAACAATATGTATTATAAAATTCACTGATATCATGACACAATGTTTTGTTACTTTTCCATTTTAATTAATTTATACTTACTAATATTTACCAAGGCTTATTTCATTTATCAAGTTGACAAAAGTTATTAGGTGATATTTTAAATCCTATAATATGTTGTCACAAGCACAAAAGAAAAAGCAATCAAATTGCTGAGCTTAGCCTGCAGTAAGCTTCTTTGTAAAAATTCAATTTTCTTTATTGTTTCTTTAAGATTTTTGTAATATAAAGTATAATAATACATGAATACCAATTTCAAAACATTGGTGCCTTCTGGCAACCTTGAAATAAATTATGTTTCATTTCTCTTCTCCATGAACCTGTGAAAACCAGGAGAATGAAGTAAAAGTACAAAACCCAATGCCCAGTGATGCTATATGCAGGCACGACCCTTGCCTTCTCCTCCTTGTTAAAATACATTATCACTGAGAGCAACCCCTGTGCAGGACTGTTCTTCACACTCTTCCAGATGAAAAGTCATTCTGCTTTGGCTTGTGTCTGAGGTGGACTGCTCTCACCTCACATTTGGTCTGTATCTGCTCCAGAGGATTCCTCACTGTGTATATTAAAACCATTCACAAATATTAGCAAATTCATGGAGCGTTTACATAGATCTACAGACATTTTTGTCCAGAAGAGCAGAAATATCGAAGAAATTGAATAATGATATTTTATGAAGGAAATTCTGAAGAGGGATAGTAATTAAATGGTGAATAGAGTTTCACATTTTGCTTTCTGAATGTTAATTAAATTATGCAGTATAATTCACAAATGTCTCTCTTTTATCAGTCTCCTGCAAGTGTATGAACAAAAAGGCACTTTGCAATTGGAAGGCAGTGGTATTTTTCATTTGTACACATGTCCTTTTATCTACAAGGGAGACTTACTTATCACTAGGGGTTTCTACATTATTATATTTAGGAATATAACTTCATTTTATTTATGACTAAGATTTTGTTCTTTGATCTGACAATACATACAATTGAGTAATGTATGTATAATAAATCCTTTAAATAATTTATCTGCTTAACTTAAAGGAAACATATTAAAGATATATAAGTGACAATAGAGAAAATATATGAAGTTGCATGAGTCTGAACCAACTGACTAAAATTATATTGTGCTACTCTACAGAAGGAGTGGGAATATCTTCCATTGTTTTTAGTTATTTCTTTGAGATTATAATATAATTATATCATTTCTCCCAGTCCCTTTCTTCTTCCAAATACCCCTCCTTGTCCATTTTCATATTTATGACCTCTGTTTTCATTACTTGTTGGTAAATACATATACACACATGTATATGCATGTATATTTCTAAATACTTAAATACAACCTACTCATATTTTGATAGAAATTTAGGCTTAATTTGGTATTGGCTGTATACTTCTCAGATTCATTTTTCTAATGTAGAATGCAAGATATATGGACCACATATAAGTATAAAACCCATTAGTAAATAAAATATTCCTGTGGTATGATTTCTTAGCTGATGATGTAAACTAGGATTTTATTTGTAACTATTTACAAATTAGTGTTGATCCTGATATTTATTATGAGAAATTAATTAAAGAAAATAAGGTTAGGTAATTTATTTTTAATTATAAATTTATATAAACATGCATTCTGTAAGCTCAGAGTTTAACTCAGGATTTTGCTTAGAAAGATACAACCCATGGATTCAATACTTATTAACAAATCAAATAAAAATGTTGATGCATTTGAGAAATTCAAAATCAACTCTAGTTTAAGTTTGTAGCCATCCATGTCTGGATGAAACCTTTATTATGTTAGTAATTCAAAACAAATCAAACTACAACAAAAAAGCATGAAAATTATGTAGACTATTACAGTTGTTCTTAATTTCCAAATATGACTTGATGGTAAGCTTACATGGCTAGAGACACTACTCATCCATATCAGCACATAAAGGAGTCAAGCTGATAATAACTGGGAAAATTCTTCCCTGATGGAAAGCTATCACAGTGATAGAAGATGCTGGGCAGACTGATCTGGGGGGAAAGTTATCAATGGTCTTACTCACCTGTAAAATATGTGAAATAAAGTAATGACTAACATTGCAAGACATGCCTATTAGTACAATAATGACATGATCTGGGAGGTAAACAATTTCCTTCTGTCAGATTTAAGGCTCAACTCACAGGAGGGAACTCACACCTGATACTGTTAACCTTGCCAAGAATCCCTGACTGAGGAGAACATGGGCTTTGCTAGAACATAGTACTTTTATTTTGCCAAATGGAAATAGCATCAACATGTCATCTTTTATATAACTACGATTTTATTAATAGAATGGTGTAGCTGTCAGTTCTCTCAAGTTGCTTATGGCAGTAGACAGTGTATAATCCAAGAGACTCACTAGAAAATGTGTCTATATTACTCCCTACTCCCAAGGCTTAGGAAATCTGAAGAGGGAAATACAATTTCTGATTATGAGTCAGAAATTGGGGAAAACTACTGGGAATTAGTGTCTTATAGACATTGCAGGGCTATTGCTCTCATGGTCTCATAACCGCTGTGTCTAATTGCACCACATCAAGCCAATTCGCATTCCAGCATGAATAGCGGAGGGATTATTATGGGAGTACCCCTACCTGAGAGCTATTGACAGTTGATGGCTGCTGTGAGAAGGAAAGTCATTGTACATCAGGACTGTAGTCCGTCATGGGTTGACCATGATGCAATTGATGACACAGCACCTGCGTTCATATCAGAATCTCCAACTGGACTCCGTGGGGTATAAAGGAAAAAACAAGCAACAAGGAAGAGGAAATGAAGTTGGATGGGAGATGTGGAAGACGTGAGAGTGGTAGGTAGGGAAATGTCTTCGTTCAGTTACTATTGCTGTAATAGGAAACTAGGAACTAAAGCAACTGGGGAAAATGGGTTTATGTAATCTTCCAGCTTGTATTCTGTCGTTCAGTGAAGCAAGGGCAGGAACTCCAGGCTGTAACCAGCATGCAGGAAGTATCGAAGAGGCCGCGGAGGAGCGCCGATTTCCTGGTTTGTCCCTCATTCATTGCTCAGATTGCTTTCTTATAGAGCCCGTGACCACTGCCTAGGTACCTGTCCTACGATGGCAGGACACACGGTGAGCTCCGCCATCTCTATGATGGTGACATTTTCCAGTGGAAATTCCCACTTCCAAAATGACTCTAGCTTGTTCCAAGTTGACATGAATCTGGATAGTGCAGGGCAAGGGAGGATATGAACAAAACATGCTATATACATGTATGAATTTCTCTAAAAGATAAATTATAAACTTACACTACCAAAAACCCTGAATTCTATAATTGTGAATAGTGCAAGAAAAAGTAAGATAATTTAATAGTGATTTAAAAATATGTATGCGCCCCAAAACTGAAGATTTCCCCGTATATCTTTCAAATGGATTTCCCTCAGCTAGATAGTAATTTATTTTCATTCACATGCAGCATAGTAAAGTAAATTTTTATTTCTATCATCACAAAATGTTTTCAAGGAACAAATGATACACTCACATAGAGTAATAGAAGATTTTAGGATTTTAATACATACTAATTGTACATAGAAAGTGATTTGGTGTGATATTTTATGTATTAATATGATAGTCATGGATTGAATACATTCTCAATTTATTCATCATCCATCCGTTGAGTCTCCAATAGTGTAATCAAGTGTGTTTCCAAACTGTTGTTATTTTTAGCTACTATATATGAGTAACCGCGTGTGTTACTTGTGTTGTTGGAAAATTTCTCTCGAGCTCCCAAGTCCCGCCAGCTCCCAAGTCCCGCCAGTCCCAGAAACCATTTACAAAATAAACACACAGACGCTTACATTATTTAAACTGCTTGGCCATTAGCTCAGGCCTATCATTGTCTAGCTCTTACTCTTATATTTAGCCCATTTCTATTAATCTCTACTTTGCCACGTGGCTCGTGGCTTACCGGTACTTTACATCTTTCTTCTCCTTGCCGCGGCTCCAGCCAGTCTCTCTATCCTTCCTTCCTCCTCAATTCTCCTCTCTGTTAGTCCCGCCTATACTTCCTGTCTGGCTATTGGCCAATCAGTGTTTATTGACATATAGCGATATCCACAGCATACTTGTATTCTGTGTCTGGCTTATTTCACTATGTATGCACTCAAATTCTCTTATCTTACTTATAACCCATAGAATCTAGAAGCATAGGGAGGGAAGAGGAAAATAGACAAATAGCATTAAATCAAACTGAAAAGCTCCTCCAAAAAACTAATGAAGGCTGAAAGGAGAAAACTACAGATTGAAAGAAAATATCAGCATATAATTTGTCTAGTAGAACACTAATAATGCTCAGAACATACACAGATTGAAAAGATAACTAAAACTTAAGGACCCTCAAGGAATAGTCTAATTTAAAAATGATCTAAATAAATTTTCCTCATAAGAAAAAAAATAATTATCCACAACAAATACATTTCACAGGTTCCTCATCACTAGTCACATTGAATGACCAATTTAGGGAAATTAATTCTAGGCAAGGAGACCTTAGCAAACTGTTTACAAAGAGCAGATAGTGTTAATAGAAAACAACTACCCTCTGCTAGACTTTATCCAAAATATATAAAGAACTGAAGAAAATGGACATCAAGAAAAAAAAAAAAACCAGTTAAATATGAAGTACAGATCCAAGCAGAAAATTCTCAAAAGAGGAGACTCAAATGGCTGAAAAACATTTAAAGATATATTAAACACCCTTAGTCATCAGGGAAATGTAAATCAGAACTACTTTAAGGTTTCATCTTAGACATTTCAGAATGACCAAGATCAATGCAACGAATGACAGGTCATGCTAGTGAGGATGTGGAGTAAGTTACTTTCTCATCCATTGTTGGTGTGTAAACTTGTACAGCCACTATAGAAATCAGCATGGAGAATTCCTCAGGAAGATGGGTACCAATCTACCTTAGGATCCATCTATAATATTCTTGAGCATATACCCAAAGCGTGCTTCATCCTACCACAAAGATACTTGCTCAGTCATGTTCATCAATGCCATTCATAACAGCCAGAAATTGGAAGCAACCTAGATGACCATGAACAGATGAATGGGTGAAGTAAATATGTGGTGCACAATGGAATATTACTCAGCTGCTAAAACAATTAAATAATGAAATTCACAGTTAAATGGCTGGAACAAGAAAAGAAAATCATCCTGAATGAGGTAACCCAGACCAAGAAAGACAAATATGTTTGTATTTTCTTAAATGTAGATATTAGCTGTTAAGTCAGTGATAAAAAAGCTAAAATCGATAAAACCATAGAGGCTAATATAGAGTAAATGACTGCAGGGGTGGTGGTGTGAGAAAATCTTCCTAAAAGGGTAATAAAATACTTATGGATTAACAACAGTGGGGAAGACTGGAATAGGAATATGGAACAGTGAGGGGGACAGTAGAGGGTGACAAGAGAGGGAATATAGAGAAAGACAGATAAAATTAAGGGTCATGTTAGTGATCATACAACACAGTAGAAGCTTCCTAAAGTATTTATATACATGAAGGTGATATAACTGGAATTTCCAAATAAAGGGGGTGACAGAGCCCTAAATGGACATCTCTTGTCACCTAATGAAGCTTCCAGTACTGGGAATGGCTTATATCTAATTGAGTTGTTGGCCAAAGCAGTACCATGGGACCCACACAAACCCCTAAAGTTGAGGCCAAGGCTATTGATTGCTCTCCACAATCTGATAATAGTGCCCTATTGTTGAAGACAACACCTACATAACTCACTGCAAATGGAGAAATGGAGCTGGTGCTGACCTAGAGCCTTCATCCTTATGGGCTAGTGTTCTTAGTATCAGAAGGTATTGTCTATGCTACCAAAGAAGAATCATAAACACCAACCTAGCTACACTTATGCTCTCCTGCCTGAAAGATACATTAGTGCAATGGTGGCACATAGTTTGTGGGAGTAACCAAGCAATACCTGAATTGATTTAAGACCTACTCTAAGAGACAGAAGCCATATCTGCTGCTAATTGGGCGACTAAGAATATGAGACTAGATGGTCCAAGGGCCTAGGGGAAAACCAAATACTAGCATTATCCTAAAGAAATAAAGAAAAAAAAAAAGGACTCCTAATGGCATTCTGCTATACCCATAGATCAGTTTTTTTACACACCCATCATCAGAGACATTTTCTCCTGTAGCAGATTAGAATGAACACAGACACCCACAGTCAGACAATATGCAGAGGGCAAACTTCAAAACATCCTTCCCTAAATGGGGTTTTCTATCAAATCCCTCCCCTCAGGGATCAGAAAACCCAGCAAAAGAGGAGGTGAAAAGAGCATAAGAGCCAGAGGGAATGGAAGAAACCAAGGAAAGAAAGTGTTCTACTCACACACGAACTCACAAAGACTAAGGCAACATGCATGAGTGTAAGTTAGATAGAGTTTAGAGCTGACAAGAGACATGGACTCATGCCCTCATCCCTAACCCGGAAGCTATCCCCAAATGATAAGCACTTGCAAGAGAAAATTTAGTTTATTCAAGGGGGTCTCACAGGGGCAACAAACTACTCTTAAGAGTAGGCTGCCTAGCAGTACACACCCAACAGAAAATAACTCAATGTCATCTTTGGATGTTCCTTGACTCATCATGTCATGTCAGGACTTTTAATTTCATCGGGGTTTTTTTTGTTTTAATTTTATCCTTTTTTATTTTATATTTTCAAACATATAAGTCCTTTGGATATTATGTTTTCTGGTTATATGGTTTCTGGCCTTCTTTTTCTTTTGTGGGATACCTGGGTCTACAAATGAATGTGTCTCTGCACCGAAATCTGTTTCTTGTGCGTTTTCATGGGCTTCTTGTCCTTCTCTTTGTTTGTGTGTCTTGTCCTATTCCTATTTGTTTGTTTTTGTTTTATCTCAGTATATTTGTTTTATTATTATCCTTTAGATTCAGGTTTATTTTCTGATGGGAGACAGAAAGGGAGTCGAGCCAATGAAATAGGAGATGGTGAGCAGCTGGAAGGAGTCAAAGGAGGGGAAGACATAATCAAGGAATATTGTATGTAAAATAAATAATTAAAAGCAGTTATAATGATAAAGTAATCCAGCTATATGTTTGTATAGTAAATAAGTAAACACACAAACAAATAAATAGGAGTTCCAGTTATTAACAGTCCCATCACTGTTCAAAAATCCAGCAGTATCTGAGAATTAGGCCATCTCTTACATCTGAGCAACCAAAATGTGTACATCATGCAACGCCACAATAAATATTTCACAGAAATGTTATTTTAAAACAAGGAATTTCAATGTTTTTGAGAAAGCTTATGAATTTAAACTTCTGCCAAATGAAACCTCAGTGCGTAGTTTAAGAAGAGAAAACACAGTTTATTTTAACACATTGAGTCATAGTAAAAACAATATTCCCCACTGAGAGACTTTAAGGTGTGGCACATTGGGAAACACTTTACAGGAGATAATCTTAACTAGAAAGTCAACCATGTGCATCAGGAGCTAAATGGTCATCTTCTAAAAATAAAACTCATATTGCTTTATCTGCGATTTAAAAAACATTACATATTAATTTCATGAAAGTACTATAGAATTCTAGCAAATTTTAAACAGCAAATTATTTAAAAATCTGATGTTTTTCCTAAATATTTGTTTAGAAGTAATCCTAACTTTAACCCGAACCCTAACACCAATACATATCTACCATAAAACGCATTTCCTATGTTGTTTATCATTCACAGTGCTTATTTTACTCTTAGAGGTTGTATTTTGTACATGTTTAAAAAGTTACATTCTCAAGATAAACTTTGTAAACATTTAAAGACGAAAATAAGAAATAAATTATTAAAGCAACCCAGTTCAATTTGCACATGTACATTTAATGTGCTCATATATCTTCTTCTATAATAATACATTATCAAACATTATGAGTTGCTTATATCATTTCATTTTGTTAACTTCTACAGATTCTCACCTTTTTACAACCCCCCTTCACAATCTCTTCTTTAACATTAAGCAGTAAATATTGTCATTGACTGCTTGAGAACAAGAGAAGAGCAGACACTATATTTTTCTCTCATTTACATATGTACCCGGGGGCCATCTCAGGTATGGCAGTTTCTTCATGGTGTTAGATGTGAACAGGACAGTTCATCCTTCACTATGATTCTTGGAGTGTGTTTAATATCATCATCCCCAGTAATATAATCTTTTCCACTTCCAAACAGTATCAGTTTGCAGTTGTATTTACATTATTTAAATTCTCATTTTTCTCCTCTGTCTTTCACTTCTCTCTCTCTCTCTCTCTCTCTCTCTCTCTCTCTCTCTCTCTCTCTGTTTGTGAAATACATTATCTGCATTAAATCAATTGTAATTAATAAATGTACAATATTTCCAGAGAATATTTCTTTAAGTACATGTTCTTTGTGCTAGTGTGACTTAAAATGACCAGGAAGCTGGGTGTGGTGGCACATTGCTGTAAACCGTGCACTTGAGAAGTGATGAGTATTGAATGATACTAGATATACTGAAGTTTTGAGATAACTGAAGGATTCCCCAGAAGAAAACAGTGAAACTGTAAGTTTTTTATAGGTGTTTCATTTGTAGTTTGGACATTAGTTGATAACCTCTGTTTGCCTAATAGTATCTATATTGGAATCCTAAAGGTGATGGGATCAGCTAGTCATGAACAGAAATATTTAAAACATGTGGAAAAGAGAAATAAATAAAGAGGAACAGATTAAAAGAAAAATAAAACACAGAGACACAGACACACAAATACACAGCAAATAATAATGATAATAATAATAATAATAATAATGAGAAAACTCTCCTTGGACATTGTATTTCCTTTCTGTAACTTTAGTACTTTGGCAGGTGAGTATAAATGATTTCTTATTTGGTGTAAAGGCCAGCCTAGGACATGCAGTGAATTATAGGACATCTTATATAGCCAACATGATACTCTGGTCAAAAAAGAATAAAAGAAAACTAAGCATCAAATAAACAAAAAGATAAACATGAAAAAGACTAAGTCAGTGGTATACTGTTGAGTTAAAAAGAGAGTTGAAAGTCATCCTGAGGTACGTGGAAAAGTATTACCTGATGGATGGGAATCTAGGTTCCAACCCTTGTACTTTGTATGGGCTAATCAACTCACGTGTGTTTTCCATTAAAGGCAAATAACAAACACTACATCTAGAATATAAAATATTGGGGGAATTTACTAGAAATATTGATATTTGAATCTAGCCAGATAATTACTAAGTAGAAACTAACAAATACATAATCAATGGATCTACTACTAAGTTTCTACAAAATTGAGCAACACATAAAAATTGTAATATAAGCAACAAAGATATCAAGATCAAAATAAAGTTTATGATTTTCTTCTTTTAAAAACTGGGACAGAAAGTATGTACAGGAAAGGTGGAGGCTCTTCACTTCCTTATACTGCACTTGCGACTTTAGTAGTTTCTTAGGCATCATTCCAAGTCATTTCATTCTGTAGTTAAATAGCCCTCTTGTGGCCTCCTTGGGCATTACATACTTATAAAAACAGAAATAAATCTATAAAAAAAAAAAACCCTTCTCCTTAGGTGGATGTCATTGAGAATCATGGAACTCTGCACATTTGTTCTCCCCAAACATTGCTGTTATATAGAGGAGTTCATGAATTTTGAGAGGACTAAATTGGGTCGATCCTGAATACAATGACAAGTACCTTTATCAGTCTTCTCTGGAAATAAGTCCACTAATTGATTATCTGATACCAAGCTACCTAAAAACACATACATATAAGCAACACTAAATAATAACAATAAATTAATCATCATAGTGACAATAATAGTATGTGAATAAGAAGGCATGAGTGCTACATAATAAATGAGGGGTGATACCATGTATGAAAAACCAAAGTCTAATTGAAGAGTCAGGAAGCCAAAACTCTAGGGATGCCTAGAGTCACGAGAAGCTGGAAGAGCAAGAAAGCATTCTTCCTTGGTAAGGAATACAACCTTTTCCACACTTTCATTTTAGAGTTCAAACTTGCAGAACCAAAACTACACATCTCCTGCTTTGTCTCCCTAGTCTGGTCATTTATCACAACAGCCCTGAGAGATGGATATAGACACCACCTGCTAGAATATGAAGAATAACTAATTAATTTCCTGTTGTACCACATCATTCCTAGAATGTAGAGCAGTGTAAGATTTTAAAATGAACTTAGATATGTGCAAGGAAATCAACATGAACTGTGGAGGCTGTATTCCACAGCCCTACTCTACTGCCGTGCTCTCTGGATATTCCTCTCTGACCATTATTCTCTGAGAGGTGTAATTGGAATGAGTCTCAGAAATAGAACAACACCCCAAAAGAGGAAGAGCGTGTGGTTATACACAGGACATGATAGCTTTTCAATAATGAATTCTAATAGCACTCAGAAGCATCTGGCTTCAGTTCTACCTTATATTAAATGTTTATTTGAATATGAAAAATGTATCTTTTTTTCCTCTTCTAAAGAGACATTATCACTCCTTTTTAATAATTTAAAATAAGAGAAATAATTTAAACGAACGAAAAAACCTTCCAAAAAGTACTACTTCTACCCATTTCTAACACATGCCTTTCCAATGAATGATAGGCGAGGGTGGTAGAGCAACATTTTCTGTTTGTAGTGGATTCTAAGTGATGAGAAAGGAAACATCGCTAAAAGCAGAATTTTACTGATACTTGGGATACTTTCCAATAATGATTAAAATGGAGAAATATCATATTATCAATTAGTTAAAAAAATTTAATGTAATGGTTTCATAGGCGATCCAAGGAGTGAAAATAGATAGGATGCTGGAATTCTTAAGGTCTTAGACACATTTGAACTCTTTAATTGAAAGAAATGGCACTCCTGGCTCGTTATCATATTGACGATTAGAAAGTGTGCACCTTTTGCTTTCTGTCACATTGCTTACATATTTTTCTTAGTGATCATAATATATGTTACACATCACACTTATTTTTATGAGCACTGACTTAACAGGGAATAAATCAGAGGTTTTCAACCTGTGGGTCTTGACCCTTTTACCTAACCTCTGTCTCTACAAATATTTATTCTACAAGTCATGACAGTAGCAAAATTACAGGTATGAGGTAGCAACAAAAGAACTTTATGATTGGGAGTCACCACAACATGAAATTAGGAGTCACAGCATTATGAAGGTTAAGAATTACCTATCTAGAGGATATTTCAGTTCAACCCTAAAGAATTTCAATATGTGCATGTGTTTTCAAATTCGTTGAAGTTATATTTTTAACATAAATAGATTACCATATTTAATTTTAACTAAATCTAACATAAAAAATAATAGTTCAAAATAACACCAAACTATGATACTTGAAATAAAATAATAAAAATAATGCAATAACATTCATGAACTTCATGAACATTTCAAAATCTCTAGGTTAAATGATGGAGCACTCCTGTTCTTCTCCTGTCCATTTGTCAGGCTTGTATTTACAATATTTTAGCACAGTAGTGGGTGAATGTTTTCCCTAACATCGGGACTCTTCCTCCTATTGAGTTGCCTTGTCCAGCCTCAATATGGGGGCTTTTGCCTTGTCTTATTGTATCTTGTTTTGGTTAGTTGTTGTCTCTTGGAGCCCTTCTTTGTCTGAAGAGAAATTGATGGGAGGTAGATCTGTGGGAGAGGGAATGTGGAAGGAACTGAGGGAGTGGAGGGAGGGCAAACTGTGGTCAGGATGTATTGTATGAAAGAAGAATCAATTTCCTGGAAAAGCAATCCATTCTCTTTACCACTAAATCATCTCTCCAACCCCTAAAAGCCATTTTTTAATCCTGTTTATTCTATGAGTCTTTTACGTCATGCAACTTGATCCCGTTAATTTCCCGGCCCCTTTGCATCTGCCCTTCCACTCTGCGCTCCCCAAATAAAACAAAATTCAAGAGAAAAAGGGGAAAAATAAGAAAACAAAATTTAAAAAAAGAAAAACTTTAAAATCTGATCATTGAAGTTGTAGTGTGACACAGTAACTCATGCTGTGAACCTCTCTGTCCATATATCTTTTCTTGCAAGTGTTCCCTGCGAAGAGTGATTGGTCTGGTTTGAGGCCTCTGCTTTCCCCTACTTGATGGATGGTGGGCCCTCACTAGGGCTCCTCCTGGGTATCCCGCTGTTGCTCTGTTTAATCCTAACACCGCACGGTGACCCATAGCCTCCTGTAGCTCCAGTTTCAGAGGATCTGATGCCTTTTTCTAGATTTTGCATTTACCAGGCATCCAAGTAGTAAACTGACATACTTGCGGACAAAACAGCCATCCACACAAAATTTCAAAAATTAAATTCTAAAAATTTCAAAAGGCTTTGAAAATAAAAGTATGTATAGAAATTAATTGGAAGCTGGATAGTGAAAGTTTAGGGTGGTTTTAAAAAAATGCTCTTTGGCTTCATTCAGTGACTGATGGAATCCTGCTGAAGAGAGGGAGGAAGGACTGTATGAGCCAGGGGAATCGACGTCATCACAAGGGAACCCACAGAAACAGCTAACCTGGGCTCTTAGGAGCTCACAGACTCTGGACCCACAGCTAGGGCGCCTGCATGGAAGGGATCTACGCCCTCTACATATGTGTGACAGTTGTATAGCTTGATCTACTTGTGGGACTCCTATTAAGGTTAGCAGGTCCTGTCCCTAAAGCTTTGTCTCACTTCCAGGAACCTATTCCAGAAACAGAGGAGGAACGGATTGGTGGGGCCTGGGGGAGATGTGCTGAGCAAATAGGAGGCGAGGGGGGGGGGAATCTTTGGTTGTGATGTAGAATAAATGAATAAATTTAATTAATAATAATAACAATAATAATAGATAATTCATTTTCAGTAAATAAGAAAGAAAACTATAAAACAGTTCAAAACTGCAAGTAAATGATTTTAAGGAAAGTTCAAAATCTTGACTAGCATTTAAAGTTAATGATATAAATTAATTTACCCTTTTTATTTAATCTCTATGTATGTAGGGATAATATAATTTCTAATATATGATACTTAGATTTCAAACTACACATTAGCACATATTATAAAATTATGAAAAGCCTGTCCTTTTTGTTAGTAATTTAGACAATGGCCATTTATTATTAATTTTTCAAATGTATCCGATAATAAATTTTCTGTCATAATTGTGTTATCAAGCAAGTTCAATTAAAGGAATTATGAAAGAAGTTTAATGATGAGTAGAAAAAATCTTCTGAATTCAGAATAATACTTGACATTTTACAGTCTTCCTATGCACAGACAAAAGTACAAGAGCCAGAAGTCACCCTGATCTTTATCTGTTTTTCCTCCTCAGCTCGTTCTTGCTAGAAAAAAATCAGTATGTGAGATGACTATGCAGACAGCTGGCTAGTAAAAGCGATGATGGCCTCCAGCTGTGCTGAGAGCAAGGGGATTAAAATATAGTAAAAGGGAATCTCCTTCCTCTGTCAAAATATTTTAAAACTAATGTCCTCATGATCTGTTCTTCCTTTCATCAGTGACACTGGAGAACACCCTGGCGTCTTGGTCTCATCCCAACTGTTCTACTCAAAGAACAGAATATGCAACAACAAAATGAAGTTAAAAACCTCACCAAATTAGCAGAAATGTACATTTGAAATGTATTAATTTTCAAAATTACTATGACCAGAGAAAGTTTAAAATGTCAAGAATGTCCCTATTTTCTTTATTTAATGCGAACTCACATAATTTATAATTTCAGAAAGAGTATTAGGTTCAACTGGGCATTACTCTGCATGCCTGTAATCCCTCTTGTTGACTGGGAGAGGCAGGAGGCTCACTGCAAGTTTGAAGCTATCTTGGACTGTAGGTCCGTTTCAGGTGAGCTAAAACTTTATAGTGAGACTCTGTCTCACAAAACAAAGAAACGAGTACCTGACTCACTTTCTGTACCCTTCACTTACTGTAGCCTTTTGAGAGAGTCTTTATGGCCGGTCCTGCTCATTACCTAAGATAGTGCTGTGGTTGGCTGAGGCCAATTCTTTACTTGCCTTTCTCATGTTTTCTCCCCAGATTTTTATGGAGTTCTTTAGTCAGCCAGACACATACCATACTATTTCTAGGCATTGTTTTGAATTGTGTGATATTTACTCTTTATTGTCAGGTTTGCTCTAAGATGTCCACAGTCTTATCTTAAGATTTATGTGTAATTTGTTTCTTGCTGAGTACAGTACAGGTGGTTGTAAAATTAATATTCCTAATAATTAAGTTATTTAATTCCTTGTCATATTACCACTGTAATAATGGCAACAAGTGTTGTTTATTTAGGTCATCAGCAGGGAGGCAGTGGAAAACATTTTAGTGACACGTACAAGTCTTTTTGATTTTACTTGCCTATTAACTGATTCATAATTTTTTGTAAATAAACTGGTACATAATTTTGTGAATAACTACTTAATAAATAGTGTCTGACTCCACTTTGTCCTCCACTATATGCTCAAAATATGCAACATAGTCCACACATATGCACAACACACATTCGCTTGTAGAAATGTCCCAACACTCACTGGTTTCCAGGGGCATAGAGGATAAAGTATAAGCCCTTTCTCCTGACACAAACAGGATGTTCTATGACTAGTGTGTACCTAGCAACATGTGTCCCTTTGTTCTCTCATTGAGCCATATAATTATGGTCCTTAATGATGAACATATTTGAGAAGGGCACTTAGAAACCATGTCAGTTCCTAGCAATTGGAAACCGGCCTCTCCCTTTTCTCCATTAGAATATCTTACATTTCCAGGCTCCTGACCGTGAATGTCTTTGTTTCTTCACTTTTCATTTTTGGGAATCCCAACAGCTACACTGAGATATTTGTTCTTACAGCACCAGCAGGGGTTTTGTGCTCAATGTTTGTCATTTTGAGCAGGCTAAGTTAGGAGACTAGGCGTCTTGTGCTATTTTATGTAACGATGAGACAGGGACAGATAAACACCTTTAAAGTAACTAGAGAGGCAGGCACAAGAGTTTATAATATTCCTATGTGGCACAACCAAGAACCAAGTGAGGTGAGGCCACACTTACAGGCCTTAGAAGGCAGAACAGAGGTGGAGCATAGGAGAAGCTGGAGACTTTCATGAGGCTTATGAATGGAAAGTAAAATAGTTTTTGGCTAGCTTCATAATAAATAATCCAATAGAACTTTTCTATTTTGCAATTTGGCAATAATGTGAATCTTCTTTATATTTATGAGTGAGGCTTTGAAAGGCCTACCCCCTTATAAAATGCCAGCTCCTTTTCTGTGTTTACCTTAGCAAAGGAAGAGAGGATTGACTCTCTGTATACCCATCACTACCTATGAAATCAAGATTCTTCAGTCAAATAATAGTAATAATAATAATTACAATACCAATAACAACAACAACAATAATAGATAGTTTAAAATTATTCAGACAAATTAATATCTGTATTTTCATGACCTCTTAAAGCCTTTGGTAAATTTCCAGAACCATGGTAACATATGCTTCATAATAGGATACCGTGCTTCGGAATGTATTTTACTAATCTATACTCAAAATGGAAAGGGATTAAATGAAATCCTGCATTATTTGTCTTCAAACCCCTGAAGAAACTTGACAAAACAATCAATTATTACTCCCTGTAGCCATGCTTTCATCTACCTTTCTCTGCAGCTGAGAACATCACCCAAAATCACTAAATATTATTCATTCACTGTAAAAAGAAAAGTTCCTATTCTCCAAAGAAGATTTATGAAATGAGGTATCCTATATGAACAATTTCTGTGATATTCCATATGACAACTAACACAATGTATATAAATTAACTACATCAGCATAAAATTTCAATTCCCTTGTTGATTCTATATACAGGAGATAGTAAAATTTGAAGTTAATTTTTTAAAAGTAATTTTCTTTTTCATAATTTTAATATGAATCCCTAAACTTGTGAAATTGAATACATGTACTTTCTCTTGCCTTTTTGCTTTGTTTTTGAAGATTATACTTGAAGAAATCACGTCAGTAGAATAGTGAACTAATCTGCTTAAATAAGCCCACATATATTTGTAAGGAAGGCTCTTTGTAAGAGTGAAGAATCTTTGCAATATAGACCTAAGTAACGCAAAGACAATTAGGAATACTGTCTATGTAAATTTAGCACCTGAGATAATTTATATGAATAATTAGGTAGTTTATAGTAATATGCTGAGAAAAATAAAAGAGGCAATTTAAAGCTACCCTGGACTGCTTTTATGGCTTAGCATAGGAGGACTAGCAGCAGGATTGTGAGAGAGGGGTATCCATATCAGATTACACTAAGCAGTTAAGATCCGAGCTCTCATACAATCTTCACTTAGCTGGGTAACTAGGATAAAAAGGAAGAGTTTGAATGTGTTTTGCCTGTGGGACAATGTTGGAGTTGCCAGGTAGATGAAAAAATAGGAGTTCCAGCTTGCTGATCAGGTAACCTGTTTCTAGTCAACGCTAGACTTAAATTTCAAATACTATCATACATGCCTAAAGCTGGCCTAGTGTTTCTTCACTTCCTTTTCGAGAATGTGTGTTTGGTTTTGGTTTTTACCACTTGTAGCTGGAGTTCATCTAGTAAGAAGGCTGAATAAGATTGGGGGTCCTCAGCCTAAACTACCTTTGTGAATTTCTTAGATTGGCATGCATCATATATTCTTTATAGAATTATGAGCATAAATAAAGGTTTTCATTATGCTATTTGATACACAGACGTATTTTGAATATTTCCATGCCCTCCTTATCGCCTACTCTCCTTGCACTCCAAAGGACCACTTTTCCCCACTTGATCCCTTATTTTTCTTTCCTTTTCATGAGTCAATAAATTTAATTAAGGTAGCATATAGAAGAAAGATACTCAACTGTCTATACCATTGAAGAACATTTCTATCCCTCCTTTAGGCAACTATTGTTACTAATAGCTTCTTTGCGAGGGTAGAAAACTCATAAAATCTACCCGTTAGCTAATATTCTATGAATTGTGAGTAGTAAGTCTTGATATGGAAATAATTTATGGACTTTCTTATAACTTTTCTGCTTACAGGTTATGAAACTGCCCCTATAATTGTTATTATGGCCATCTCTGTTTGTCAACTTTCTTTTCCAACTGGTACAACAGGACCACTCCTTCTCGATCTAATGGATGACAACCCTAGATTCCTATTTAAGAGAAGCTAAAACATTCTGTTTTCTTTTATGCACAGAATCTAGATTTAACTAAATATATATAAAGTATAAATACTTATGCATCAGTATAGGCATATATATGGCATATATATATATATATATACACATATGCATGTACTTGTAACATGAAAGCAGAATCAGGATTAGTGGAGAACAAGATGGCAAGATGGATGAGCAAGTGAGGGGGAAGAAGAGAGACATGGTAGGAAGAAGTCATCACAAGAAATAGTAGTTTTTGCATGTATGTCATAGTGTGTGTTAATGAAAACAATGATAATAAAATGACAGGTCATTAACACAGAGAACTCCCTACTTAGTTTCTAAACCACATGACAAAGCAGCATCTCAGTTACATTACCACAGTTTAGTTGAATTAATAAGAACTGCGCTGGATAATTTTTATCTACACACATCATGGTAAAAAGTAATGTTTCATTCATTTATATAATTCCCCAAGTTATGTGATCAGCTTCATAAAAACTGTGTCTTAGGTAGGGTTTCCATTGCTATAATGAAGCCACAGACAGAAAAAACTTAGTGAGAAGGGGAGGAATGGATATACTTTATTTTACAATTTATATTGCATTATACAGGGAAATCGGGGTGGGAACTGAACGCAGGAATCAGTAGAAGTGAATCGTTGCAGAGGCCACAGGGGAGATTGGTTTACTGGCTTGCTTCTCCTATCTTTTCTTAGTTTGTTTTCTTACACGCCCCAGAAGACCTCAGGATTAGCACCACCCGCAGTGTTCTGTGCTCTCCCACATCAATCATCTATCAAGAAAATAACCAACAGGCTTGACCACAGACCAGCTGATTGGAAACATTTTCTCATTTGTTGTTCCCTCTTTCCAAATGACTCAAGCTTGTGTCAGGTTGAGAGAAAACTAGCCAGAACAGATGGTAGAGAGTAATATGAGAATGTTAAAACTAATCATCTAAATTTCTATTGTTTTGTGATGCAATTAGAGCTTCATTTGCTAATATTTGAGCATAATAAACTTCATAAAAATAAGTACTTGATTTTGCAGCTGAAGAAATTGTAACATTTTCTTTCATGTTTAATATTTAGGAACAACATTTAAGTAGAAAATATCTGTTCTTTAAAATATCTTATCTAATATATGTCTAAAGGAGATTTTATTTTTATGAAATAAAGTATTTCTAATAAATAGTATTTATGTTTAGAGATGGTGTAGTTATGTTTCTACACACATCACAGTATTTTGCCAAAAATTTAAATATAAATAAGCATATTATTCCCTTTGAACCACAGACAACTAATCAATGATGGGAAAGGGGAAAAATAGTCTTCCCTACGGAAGAATTCTTAAATTTCCAATACCAACTGCTCAGCCCACAAATCATATACACATAAGAAATATTATATTGACTAAGCAGTGTGGTGGTATTGTGTTCCCCAAAATATTGTGTACCTTAATAAACTTATCTGGGGTCAGAGACAGAACAGCCACAATATTAAACAGAGGTTAGGCAGTGGTAGCACACGCCTTTAATCCTAGCATTCCAGAGACAGAAATCCCTCTGGATCTCTGTGAGTTCAAGGCCATGTTAGAAACAGCCAAGCATGGTGACACAGCCTTTAATCCCAGAAAGCCAGCCTTTAATTCCAGGGAGTGGTGGTAGAAAGCAGAAAGGTATATAAGGAGTGAGGACCAGAAACTAGAAGCATTTTTGGCCTGGAGAAGCATTTGGTCTGGTTAAGCTTTCAGGCTTCTAGCAGCAGTTCAGCTGAGACCCATTTTGGATGAGGACTCAGAGGCCTCCAGTCTGAGGAAACAAGACCAGCAGAGGATCCGGTGAGAACTTTTAAGATTTCTTCTACAAAGCAGGCTGAATTTAAAAATTGAGAAGTGTATGTGTGTGTGTAAAAGTGTATGTACACAATTAAAAATAGAAGCCTGAGCTGGGCAGTGGTGGCACACGCCTTTAATACCAGCACTTGGGAGGCAGAGCCAGGCAGATATCTGTGAGTTTGAGGCCAGCCTAGTCTACAGAGCAAGATCCAGGACAGGCACCAAAACTACACAGAAACCCTGCCTCGAAAAAAAACAATAAATAAATAAATAAATAAATAAATAAATAAATAAATAAATAAATAAATAAATAAATAGGTAGGTAGGTAGATAGATAGATAGATAGATAGATAGATAGATAGACAGACAGACAGACAGACAGACAGATAGATAGATAGATAGATAGATAGATAGATAAAAATAGAAGCCTGAAATTGAGAGAGAGAGAGAAGTGTGTGTATGGGAAGGGTTGGAGAAAATATAGAAGATAAATGATATGGTGATGAAATTTTATTTTAATTTAAGAAAATAAAAAAAAACTTAGAATTTTGTTTATTCATTCTTTAATAAATGCAACTCATTTTCTTTAACCTTTTATTTGTCAGACCTAAATTTTTTAAACACATTGA
>CABHPR010153218.1:0-14950 GCA_902168415.1 Peromyscus melanophrys
TGTGTGTGTGTGTGTGTGTGTGTGTGTGTGTGTAAGAGCTACAGAAATTGGAGTTGGCATTGGCACTTTACAGTTTTCAGCTTGCTCTCCTTTATGTCTTTTAGTACTTTATGAAGACAGATTATCCTTAGTTTTAGATAATAGGTATTTATTAGGAGTAAAAAATTGCCTCAGAATTTATTCAAGTAAATCTTATTACAGTTTCTGAATGTCAAGGATCTCAGAGTTCTTAGCTGTGTGGCTCTGGCTCCTAGTCTCTCATGAGATGCACTCATCTACATCCATTGCACCACATGAATCTTTGGAATCTCAGGCTCTGCCAATGAGATTATTGCCTCCATAGCTACTGGGTCCCCTAGATCCCCTGCCAGCCGTTGTCTGGAAACTGTCAAATCCTCTCCAGGGTGGTACCTGAATGACCTTACCTGAATGCAGCTGTCTCTCCTCAGAGTTAATAGTGAGAGTTCAAGAGACGAATTAGCCAAGCTAGCCTGGCATCTCTATGGTGCTCATCTATTCCTTCTATACCCACTTTGGTATGAGCCTCCTGGAAACTGTCACCTATCTCAGGAACAAATCATAATTCTTTCTTTAGTTGCTTGGAAGTATTTTCTTCTTGACTTCTTGCTTTTCATTTTGTCAAAAATGTAATAATTTTAGAGTTATAATTTCCTTCAGTGATGAATATTTGCTCCTACAAAGGAAGTGTGCCTTGTCCCCATGCTTCTGTGCTATTTGCTTCCTCTTCAGTGCCAGTCAAACTTAGGCAGCAGCAGGAAGGACACACCCATCAGTCTGTCAATGGAGAGGGTGACAAACAGTAACAGCCCTGAGTGAGCTGGCACACGATGCCCACCAGAGTGACTGTAGAATGCTATTGGTTCTCTAGTCAAAATACTGATGCTAAATTTAATAAAATATAAAATTCCCAATATCTGGAAGTCAATGAAATTACACTTTTATTTGAGATTTACTACATGCATGGATGTCTGGTGCACACACTGGTTAATTCCCAGGCAAAATCAGTTCAGCCATAACCAAGTCAGGCTTGTTTCACTTTGCCCTTCTACAAGCCATGTGCTTGTTAACCATTTAGTTGGGGTTTCTATTGCTGTGAAGAGACACCTGACTACAGCAACTCTTATAAGAGAAAACATTTAATTAGGATGGCTTACATTTTCATTATCATCATGGAAGAACATGCTGGTGTGCAGACAGACTTGGTGCTGGCTACATCTTAACTTGCAGGCAACAGGAAATGGTCTGAGACACTGGGTGGTATCTTAAGCATGTGTGAGACTGAAAAGCCCACCGCCACAGTGACACACTTCCTCCAAAAAGACCACACCTCCTCTGACAAGGCTACATCTCCCAATAGTGCCTCAACCTTTGTGGGCCATTTTCTTTCAAACTACCTCATTCCACTTCCTGGCCCAAAGGTTTGTAGCTATATTGTGATGCAAAATGCATTCAGTCCAACTTTGAAAGACCCATAGTCTGTAACAGTCTCAAACTTATTTAAAAGTCTAAAGTTCAAAGTCTCTCTGAGATTCATGCAATCTCTTAACTGTAATCCCCTATAAAATCAAAATCAACAAGCTGATCACATGCTTCCTACATATAATTGCCATTAGGGTTATCACTAATAACCACATGGCAGAGTCTACACTAGGCTGTTTTGAGATTTCCTCTGCCACCAGAATTAATCCAAAGCTCTTTACTTTAGCCTCAAGCAGACTCTTCAGAAAAGGGCAAAAAGCTGTTACATTCAACAAATTATCACAAGAATGATTTCTATATGACAAACTAATATTCTTCTCCTCTGAATCCTCTTGTGCCAGCCTCACACAGTTCAAATCATTCTCAGCACCATTGTCTTCCATGTTCCTACAAGTGTGGCCCACTAAGCAGAGCTTAAAACATTCAACTGATTTTCTAATCCACAGTCCCAAGGTCCACATTCCTTCAAACAAAAGCATGGTCCGGTCTATCACAGCAGCACCCCACTCCTGGTACCACTTCTGTCTTTGTTAGAGTTCCTATTTCTGCAAAGGGACACCATGACCACAGCAACTCTTATAAAAGAAAAACATTAAATTGAGGTGGTTTACAGTTTCAGAGATTTATTCCATTATCATCATGGTGGGACATGGCAGCATGCAGGCAGACATGGTGCAGGCTACATCTTGACCTGCAGGCAACAGAAAATGGTCTGAGACAATGGGAGGTATCTCGAACATATGAGACCTCAAAGCCCACCTCCACAGTGACACTTCTTCCAACAAGACCACACCTACTCCAACAAGGCTATACCTCCCAATAGTACCACTCCCTTTGGGGACCATTTTCTTTAAAATCACCACATTAGCAGAATTTTCCAAAAGCAACAGAGAAATCAATTCAAAACATGGGTGGTACCCCCACCTACAATTTTCAGCTTTAAGACAATAATGGAAGCAATACACGCATTTGATAGGAAGCCACTGGGAAGTTTGAGTTTGGACCTGTTTTTATGCTTGCAGTGTGTATTTCTACACTCTTGCCATGCCGAGCTTCAGCAGCTAACACAGCAGTCACAGCAGTGGAGAACCCTCACCCACACAGCACTATATGTGGCAAAGCTGTGTTGGGGGCAGGGACATTAAATGCACTTTTGGTGATATTTTGAATTCACTATGGATCCTTCAGAACGTAACCCATCATTTGGGAAGCATCTTTACTAAGCCTGTTGACCAAAAAAAAAAAAAAAAAAAAAAAAAAGAGTTAAGTCAGCCATCAAAGTCTTGATGATATACATCAGCATGATATAGACTTTTTCAGACAGCCTGGCAAGTCTGCTTTAGGGGAGCGGGGAAATAAAATGTTATCCTCTCAAAGCAAGGGCCTGCACATGCAGTCTGCATTTGCAGATGCAGCAGTGTGAGTAAGTGTGAGTGGATGTGATAGTGTGAGTGTGAGTGGATGTGATAGTGTGAGTGTGAGTGGATGTGATAGTGTGAGTGTGAGTGGATGCGGCAGTGTCAGTAAGTGTGAGTGGACTCTCAGAGAGCAGAATGGTTCCTGAGACTACTGGAGTCCAACTGGGTGTCAGACAACACGAATGTCATGTGTGAAGGTATCGACCCAACAGAGTCACGACATTTTGGAGAGTCTATTCTATAAGCAGTTGTTTGCTCTTCCCTTGCAAACATTTTAGACATGAATGGTTCAAGCTGTCTGTTTTCTGCAGAAACTGGATTAAAGCTAAGTGGATTAAAAAGTCATTTATTAATTTTACAATTCTTTACAGAATTTTTATTACATGTATTTAGCGCGCGTGTGTGTGTGTGCGTGCGTGCGTGCGTGCATGTGTGTGTGTGTGTGCATATGTGTGTGTGTGGTTGCATGTGTCATGATGTTCATATGGGGGTCAGAGGACAAGTTATGGGAATCAGTTCTGTCCCTTCACTGCAAATCCCAGGGACTGAATTCAGGTCATCAGGCTTGGCAACAAGCGTTTACCCACTGAGCCATCTCTCTGGCTCCTTCTTACAAATCTTGAGGTCAGAAGTCTGACACAGATGTCATGAAAATGAAATCAAGGTGTCAACAGCACTGTGCTTTCTGCCGGTGGCTCTAGGGGAGGATTGACACCTGCACATTCCCAGCTGGTAGAGGTCACTGACGTTCCTGGGCTTCTTGCATCCTTTCTGTCCTCCCAGCCGGCAGTGATGCATCCATCTGTGCCCTCCCCGCAGTCCTCCACGCTTCTCACCTCCCTCTGCCTCCACCCTGCATTTTTAAGGAGTCTTGGATTATACTGGTCATGTGCATATAATTCAGGACCTATTTTAAGGTTGGCTGATTTGCACGCTTCCTTCCAACTGAAACTTTAATTAGCTTTTTCTGTGTAAGCTAATATATTCACAGGTTCAGGGACTAAAATATGGGTATATTTGGAGGAACATTATTCTGCCTAATTACTTTTGATCTTAAGATAGTTTGATAATTTTATTTATAAAATGGTTATTAGTTTTTCAAATTTCCCTTGGTGTGGTAAATATTTTAAACTCACTTATTTCATAAAGTGTAGTCTTAGTGCTTACCACCACTTTGATGAACACCAGAGTATTAAAATGGAGCCATTTTCCTACTGTGGATGGCTTGGGTCAGGAAACATGATCTCTCTGAATCAAAATTGTCTGCTCCAATGTATGGCAATTATACATTCCCTTCCCGTGTCAGAGTTGCGCTCTACAGGTAATGAGATGCACTATCTATTCCAATATATAGATATATGACCTTTGCTGTAATACAATGTATTTGTTTGTGATAATTTTGACTATTATGAAAAATGATCCACCTTAACTGCCAGCTGCTTATATCAAAGCTTCAAGACATTACCTGTTAAAGGCTCAAAGGAAAATGCTTCCTGCATTTTTGAATACTGTATTATAGTATAACACAGCATTTCCTGCATTAAAAGAATAAACACTTTCTGAAGGTCTAAAAATCTTGAAATCCCTAGGGTACCTTGTCTTCAGAGGATCTGGTTTTCAGATAGATGATCTGGACTACAGATGTCAGTGTGTGACGGGCATGATTGGCTCTGTCTCTGACTTTGGGCAGGTGGAGGTTTGTTTTCTCACTCTGCCTATAATTATATCCAAGAAGGAAACTGTTGCTTGTTTAAGTAAAAGGATGCACACAGGTGGGCCAGAGCTCCTGGTCCTCCATTTAAGGGCACGCTTTCATTTTCAATGCAATTAGCTGTTTAATTGAGCATCCAAATTTAGCAGTGCGTTTGCATGTGCAATTAATTATGATTTAAAAGCACTCTGTGTTAATGGTTTCTTTCCCATTATCTACAAATGTAATTACTGAAGGATGGATTGAATTTAGAAATCATGCGGGAATTTTTTTCAGCCCTGGAGCCCAATGCTGGAGGTGTCAACAGTACAATTAGAAGTCTAAGGCTTAAAGGCAGTAGGTGTGGGGATGAAGGGCTATGGAGTGGGTCAGGATTGCTAATTTGAATAGATGGTAAGATTTTTCTTGCTTACTAGAATTAATTCAAATTGCAGTTACCATATTATTTCATTCAGGCAGAACAGAGATAAACCCTGCATGTGCAAAACACATTTTTAAAGGAGAAAATTCATATTAAAATTTTTTGAAAATGAGGCAATTGATCTTAGCAATTTCTCATAAATCACAAAATTAATGTGTAGTTCGGCTTCGAAGCACTCACAATGTTTTCTTAATTAAAGAAAGTAAAACTATGGCCTTAAGATTGGAAGGATGCTCAAATCAAGAGCTAGTTTCAATGAACCAAGAGTAGATCAAGGGCTTAGATATTGACAAGACTGAAAAAATTATGACTGAAGGTGGAGAAACTTCCCTTTCATTTTCTGAGGAAAAAGCATAAAGCGTTTTGCTAGCCTGAAATTTCTGTGAATTCAGTGGACACAGGTTTGCATTGGAAGGAGGACATTTAAGGCTCTCCCAGGCCCTGCCCTCTCTTATCCATGAGCACCAGGAACACAAAGACTGAGCTTCAGAGGGTTGCTTGCCTGAGGTGAAAGCCTGTTAAGAGGACTCACTGGAGGAAGTGGTCAGTGAAATACTGAGGCCCACTTCAGCAAAGACGGGAAGCAAAGCCGTAAGTTGTAAAGACATGGGAAAGAAATACCTTCTTTTTTTGTCGTGAGTTTATTAGAGTTGTAATTGCTTAGTTGTTATGTGGGTTCAGTGAGTAACGTCCTTGTCACACCAGCATGAAGAACAGAGTTCAATTCCCACTACCCATATAAAATTCCATGTGCTTGTAATGCCAGCACTGCGGTGGTGGATCCCCAGGACTCTCTGGTCAGTCAGCCTAGCCTAATCTGTGAGCCCTAGGTCCCAGTGACAGACCCTGACACCTGAGGTATAACACCTGAAACTGATCTCTAGCCTTCACATGTTCAGATGCATACACACACAAAACCAGACACACAGACACACAGGCACACAGGCATACACACACACACACACACACACACACACACACACACACACACAGACACACACACACACACACACACACACACACACACACACACACACACACTTACCTGCAAAGACAGGAACACACACCTATATATGTATATACATACCTCTATATATATGCACAAATTGTTTTAAATCAACTTAATTAAAGATTTTGTAATATATTACATTATCATTATTCAATTATGCATTAAAAATCAAACCAAATAGCTGAGTGAGGTGGTATGTGCCTGTAATCCCAGCAGCTGGAGACTGAGGCTGGAGGATTATGAGTTTAAGGCCAGCCTGGGCTATATGGTGATATCATGGCTCCAGAAAAATCAAAACCAAGTCAAAACCAAGCAGAAATTAAACAAAACCAATTTGTTTAATATATACTAACTTAATTGCTTAAAATAAACAACATGGTTTTCTAATAAATGAACTGGTCAATCTGAAGCATCTCTCTCCCATTCAGACTTCTGATGCCTCTCCTTAAAGGGCACGATGATTGACACTTTTCTTGAGTTCATCTAGAATATATAGATATACATATATACTCAGAATTGTATATGAGTTTTGTATCCTAAGACATCCAATCTCTGTCTCTCCTTGCTGCTGATTTTCCCTTAAAAGTAGTTAAGATGGTTTAATTTGAGATGAGTCTCCTTTTCTTAGACTCCAAATAATTTCCTCAAATTGGTTTTTAAGTACAATGAGCAGCACAATGTCAGATTTCAGTTTTAAATTTGCTGAAATTAAACTATTTAAAAATTAAAGAAGTTTAAGCATTTTAAACCAAAACTACCCACTTAAACACTGCAGCAGTTTAAACGGTCTTGCCTCTGAGGACACTAGGACGTACTTCATGCCACACTCACAGACAGACGCTGCACATTTGACTGTTCTCTTATTGTTGGATATCGAAATCTTTCTATGCTTGCCTTTTATATATAATAATGTAAAGACCATCTACATAATTACCTGGATGTAGGAGAATAAGTATATGAAGAAAGGCATTTTAGAAATGAAACTGCCTGTGCAAGTGACTCAAGCATATTTGAGTTCTGAATTTTAGAAAGTGTTAGCAATGACTGAGTTAACAGTGTTCACCACCAGCAAGAGGGCCTGAGAAGCCTAATTCCCCAAATATCTTCAGAGATGTATTAAGATTTGTTTGTGGATGTGTGTGTGCTCTTGTGTATATGTATGTGTGTGTGGTTTATGTGTATATGTGCGTGTTATGTGTGTTTATCTCTGTGTGTTTGTGTGTGTATATGTATGTGTGTGTGTGTCCTATGTGTATGTATGTGTGTGCACAGCTGCCCACAGAGGCCAGGGCAGAGCACCAGATGCCCTGGAGCCTGAGCCATCTCACATGGGTGCTGGGAACTGAACGCAGGTATTCTGGAAGAGTAGAAATCGCTCTTAACTGCTGAGCAAGCCATTCAGCCCCTGTTACCAGTATTTTACAAACTTTTCTCAAACCACTAATAAAAATATTTTACTTGAATTCACACTTCCAGTCTTTTCCATTCATTTATTTATTTCAGGTCTTGTATTCCAGTCCAGGCTGGAACTGGCTGGCCTTTGCCCTGCCTCCTAGGGCTGAGGTCATAGGCAGGCAGCACTCTGCCCAGCAGCCTTTTCCTTACTGTTGAAGATGAATGTCTTTCGTATTTAGACTATGCAGGGGACCTTGTTTGTCACAAAGAGTCACTTGTATGTCGTTTGATTTCCTCTTTAAACATTCTTTCTTGACCTTCTGTAAATTCTGATTTGTGCAGCTGCTCCGTTGCCTGTCCTCCACGCCCCTGTTTCCATTCTGTGCTGATCCCTTAGCTGGTGCCTTGTGCTCTGCGGTACTGAGATTTCTGTGAGGCCGGACTAGGCCCTATGCATGCAGGGGACAGTTGTGTAGCTTGGTCTGTTTGAGGGGCCCCTAGCAGTGGGATCAGGATCCATCCCTGGTACAGGAGCTGGCTTTTTGGAGCCCATTACCATTACCCATTACCTTGCACAGCCTTGATACAGGGGGAGGGACTTGGTACTGCCTCAACTGAATGTACCAAGCTTTGCAGACTCCCCATGGGAGCCCCTAACCATTTGGAGAAAGGAAAGGGGGATGGGTTGGGGGGAGGGAGCCTGGGAGGGGGAGAGGGAGGAGGGATGAAGGGGATCTGTGGTTGGTATGTGTGGGGTCCTGCCCCATCGGGGAAGGGAGTCAAGTCAAGCAAGAACTCTTATTGTTAGGCAATGTGTGTGTGTGTCCTATGTGTATGTATGTATGTATGTGTGTGCACAGCTGCCCACAGAGGCCAGGGCAGAGCACCAGATGCCCTGGAGCCTTATTAAAAAATAAGCCTCTTTTATAGCAAAAACCTCAGAACCCTAGGAGGGAATGAAGGAACCAACCAATCATTTTAAAGGTCGCCCTATACTCATTTTCTTGTTTACGAGTTGTTTATGCACTGACATCATCTCCTGATCTTAGTATCTTATCTCAGCATAACCAACCTGAGTTAACTTCCATCGGTACCATTTGTATCTGATCTCTGTACAAACAACCCAAGCTAACTTCCTCTCAGCACCATCCATGAATCTACTCTCAGAGTAAACAACTTCAGCTAACTTCCTCTCAGCACCATCCATGAATCTACTCTCAGAGTAAACAACTTCAGCTAACTTCCTCTGGCGCCATTTGTATCTACTCTCAGTGTAAACAGCTTAAGCTCTACTTGTCTAACTTCCCCTGGGAACCCTCTTTGCAGCCCGTGTATGCCCCACACGTATGTAAAATGAATAAAAAAAAATCTTAAATAAAAACAATCCACCATAGTAAATCATTTAAAAAAAAGAAAAGAAAGAAAGAAATGTCTGTGACACTGTGGTATCTCAGCATCACGGCTCTAAGCTGGAGGACTTATTTAAGGTCTGAGGACAGGGGTTGTGTTTAGGGAGGGTCTGCCTGTGTGCTACAAGGTGTTCAGTGCCACTTAGAGGGGCAATCAATCATGAGGCAAGCATAAGGCTGAGTCTCCTCTCTCCTGTGGCCTTTGGCTCACTGTGGAATTGTTTGCTTTTACTGCCTAGCAGTTACCTCGGAGAAGCACCTCCCCACAGTGGAGACAGCACTCCCAGTCTTGTGTGTGGCTGAAATTCCTGGTTCCTGACTTCTCTTGGTTTTGTTTATTTTTTTGTTTTGTTTTGGGTGTATTTATTTATTTATTTTTTTACAGATCTAGAAATAAGATCCAACACCTCTAGGGCTGACAGATGTTTCTAGTGCAGCAGGCATCTGTTTTAGAGTCCCTGCTCTGGTTTCACTTCCACTTTGTCTAGGTAACTTCTTGCTTAGTTGTTTGTTTTCTGATACATACTAAGAGGATTCTTAAATAATGTATTTAGTAATTTTAGTTGTAAGCAGCGTATGTTTTCTTCTGAGTGACTGGGTCTTCTATCACCTCCTTGGAAGTGTTCTATTTCTTTTTTTAATTTTTTTTATTAAGAAAATTTTTTCATTCATTTTATACACCAATCAAAGATCTCCCTCTTCCCTCCTCCTGCCCTCTCAGCCTCCCCCACCCAAGCTACCCCCACTCCCCACCACAAGAAGGCAAGGCCTCCCCATGGGGAGGCACATCCAGTAGAGGCAGGTCCAAGCCCCTCCCCACTGCCTCAAGGCTGCATGAGATGTCCCATTATAGGTAGTGGGTTCCAAAAAGCCCACTCATGCACTAGGGATGGATTCTGATCCTACTGCCAGGGGCCCCCCAAGCCAATCAAGCTACACAACTGTCTCACTATGTGGAGGGCCTAGTCCAGTCCCATGTAGGCTCCACAGCTATTGATCCAACTTTCATGAGTTCCCTCTAGTTTGGTTTGGTCGTCCCTGCATGTTTCCCCATCATGCAATTGCTCATAGAATTCCTCTTTTCTCTCTTTGGACTCCTGGAGCTCTGCCTAGTGTTTGGCTGTGGATCTCTGCATCTGCTTCCATCAGTCATTAGAAAAAAGCTCTGTGATGACAGTTGGGGTATTCACCAGTCTGGTCTCTGGGGCAAGCCAGAGAATTTATAAAGATATACAAAGAAAGGAACGGCCTTTACATAGTACATACATGTGAGAGAAACAGTCTTACTACCCTCAGACCAATCTGTGGGGTATTTCTAGACCAAAGTTAAAAATGTAGCAGAAAATGCTCAACTGTTAGTAGGACAAATAGAAAATACTAGCTTAACACAAAGACAAATTAAGACAACTTAAAATCAGAGTATGTGAGAAATAACGTTGCAGGACTAACAGGACCCAAGTAGTAAGCTCTGTAGAAAGAAAAACAAGCCAAAGAGTAAATAAATTTGTTTAATGAAAATTTCCTTAGATACACCCATTTGAACTACAATTTCTTAATTTTTTTGTGTTTTCAGGTTATAATGTACTTACATTATTTCCCCCTTCCCTCTCCTTTTTACAAGCCCTCCCTTGTGGCCTCCTTGCTCTCTTTAAAATTCATGGCCTGTTTTTCTATCTCTATCTCTATCTCTATCTCTATCTATCTACATGTATGTACATATTTCTAAACACATAAATACAACAAGCTCAGTTTGTATAACATTACTACTTGTACCTACATGGTTTCATGTCCAACCATATGACATTGGACAACTATTTGCTGTACTCTTCCCTGAGGAAGGCAATATTTCACTAGCTCTCAGAATTCTGTAGTTGGCTGTATGGACTATATTTATAGATCTTTACATGTCAGGTTGAAAATTATTCTGAAATTAATTCTTCACTATAGTAGACTCTTGAGTCTATAGTCTATAGACCATACTACTGTATCTATATTAACCTTTCTTTTTAGTATCTACCCATCCATCCATCTGTTGCTCTCTGTTATAAGAACCAATCAAAGTTTTCAAGCATGAGAAGGGCATGATTAACATTGCTTTTTGGAAAACTTTTTCCTATCAACAATGTGGATTATGGGCTGGTAAGAAAAATAGTTGAGTGTTTTAGAAGTTTATATTTACCAAATATGGTCATATATTTTCTTTTCACCACATTTGTTTGGGGTATAGTTATTATTCACATTTGACAGCTCCCATTCAGAGAAGGGCTTAGCTTGCACATGTCAGATCCAAGACTAGGATTCATTTGCCTGTTTTCAATACGTTCCCTGTCTTCTAAATTCATTTCTGCTCTTTCCTAACATTCCATGCATATTTTTGCACCATTTCTGCAACAACACTATAACTCATGGGAAACTTTGATAACTCTAAAGGCAGCCAGAGACTTGTTTGCAAACCAGTGATTCTACAAGTATGTTTTCTTATATCCCTAGGAATATGGCTTGGCCTTTTCAGATGCCCAACAATTAAAATGTTGCTCTGTACTAATTTTTAGTCAGTGGAACTGGACAGAAAGATGTATTCACTTCTTCTAATCCTGGTGCTAAAACCTTTCATGTTCCCTCCCCCGCTGCCATCTTGGGCAGGTCTGAAGAGGCAGGACAGAAGCCAAGTGCATGGGGTGGTGAAGCCATTCCAGACAGAAGAGGCCTGACTGATTCATCACTAGGAGAAAAGCCTATGAAAACTGGAGCTCTTTCTGGGTGTAACACACAACGTCACTCTCCATCATTTGTAGGAAGGAAGAATCACAAGCAACATGATAAGTGCATTTTATAATTATAATTAAGATATGTTTTTGCTAATTTAAAAGCCAGGAATCCATATGCTAATGTATTTAAACTTTTCATTGTCAAGGAAAGCCCTTGGGTCAGCAAGATGTCTCAGCACGTAACGATGCTTGCCTTGCAAGACAGACGGCCTGAGTTTATCCACAGAACACATGGAAGATAGAAGGAGAGAACCAACTCGACAAGTTGCCATTTTGAGCTTCACTAGAAGGCCATGGCACACATGTCCCCCAGCCACATATGATAATAGTAATAAATAATAAATAAGCTGTAAATCCCTAAAGTTAAAAGGGTTAGTTTACGCTGGGCGGTGGTGGCACACGCCTTTAATCCCAGCACTCGGGAGGCAGAGCCAGGTGGATCTCTGTGAGTTCGAGGCCAGCCTGGGCTACCAAGTGAGTCCCAGGAAAGGCGCAAAGCTACACAGAGAAACCCTGTCTCAAAAAACCAAAAAAAAAAAAAAAAAGGGTTAGTTTACAAAGCTTATTTTTTTTACATCTTTCTTGTTTTCTATGGCATTTTTCCTTTTTGAGCATTATATCTTCAGGAATATAATGTTGACAGCACAATGTCGTTTTAAGATGAAAGGAAACAGGCTCTTACATCAGAGCACAAAACCGGCCCTTGGTAAACATTCTCTCCCTCTGGGGACTCTGCACAGCACTATTAAGCTGCTAGGGCCCAAAGTATAATGAAAAAGACACAACAGTATTTCTTCATGCATGATATCCCAGTGTGCTTGGTGTGCAATCAATGCCACCAACATTTTCCAGACCCATCATAAATCACAAATACCTCTCAGTTAGTTCACTGTAGCTCACCATTTGTCTTAGATTAGATTAAAACTTTAATTTTCTAAAACAAATGAAGTGTACAGCCGCAAATTGAAAAAGATCCATACCTTAATAAAATATATTTCGTCTGTATGGTCTTTCATTTCCTCTTTATCCTCCTAGGACCTCTTAAGATGCAGCTAGATGAGACTTCTTAATTGTAAGTAGCCATTTGGAATTGCTTAATCAATGCTGACTTTCGACTCAGTGCATAGGCAAACTTAAATATCACAGCTATTTTCTAGATGAATTCCTGAGTATATATGACTCAATGTATCATGCAATTTTCTTTCTTATTTCTCTAGATAATGCCAATTAAATCAATTAGAAGAAGATCTAAGTGCCTTAACTATACAGACACATTTTCTTATGAGGAGTGGGAAATTTCTTCCTAGCCAAATATCTACCCTGGATGTGCCTGGGGAGCTCAGTCTCTCCAACACTTCACACAGCCCTAAGAGTCAGGATTTGGAGAGAATAAATGTGCCAGTGCTAATATTTAGGGTGCTAGATAATTGTGTGCCACTTATAACAATGCACATGCTTTTTGGACGAAAGGATCTGGATTGCTCTGTGTGGTTTGTTAAGGGTCCCTTTGCTGTGCTGTGGCTTCTGTCCAGAGCCGTGGGTCAGGTGTTCAGGGATGCTGTCCTACCTCGGTTCCTTTTCCCTGTGCATGTTTACCTGAGTGAAAATGAACAGTAGGCTTCATCCACTCGGCCATGTTTTCCTTTACAAAACTCTAACCTTATACAGCACACTAAGTGCTGCTTTGATTATGTCAAATATGACTGTTAGCATGTGTGTTAATAAGCAAGAAGTTTATTTCTTATTTATTTTTACTGGACCTAAGAAAATCACACCCCTTAAGTCTTTGAGTTTGTAATTTTTATTTATCTCAATTTGTATTATATGGATTGATTGGTTGATTGATTGATTGATTGTATTGGAGATATGCATCTGCCACAACAAGTACATAGATCAAAGGACAACTTGTGGGAGTCAGTTCTTTTTTATATCATGTGGATCCTGGATACTGAATTCAAGTTATATTAGCAGACAGAGTTTATCGTTTTTATAAACTATATACCTCAGGGCTAGAGATGGTCAACTGCTAAGGGGCTGTGTTAGCCTTACAGAGGACCCGAGTTAGGTTCTCTGCACTCATATCAGTGATTCCAACCATCTGTCACTCCGGCTCCAGGAGATACATTGCTTTCTCTTCTGGACTCCATGAGCACCTGCACTCGCACAAGTACATAAACACACACACACACACACACACACACACACACACACACACACAGAGAGAGAGAGAGAGAGAGAGAGACAGACAGACAGACAGACAGACAGACAGACACACACGATTTAAGATAAAATCCTCTTTAGATATGTCTGTATACCTCTCATTCTTCAATACTCCAGAGAAGTTGCGCAATCACATTTCTTTCAGCTTCATTGTATGTCTTCATTGATTTGCACGTATCAAGGACTCAAATAATTATTCTGCAAACAATATGAAAAAGTATTGTACGGGACTCACACTAAATCATTTGAATATGGTTAACAAACTTCCTCTTCAAAGGTCCATTTATAGGAAGTTTGATCTGCAAGGCTCTGGGGAATTGGGTAGTGTGGACCTTTTACAAGGACAATGGGATATCGTTAGGTCATTGAAGGCACACCTCTAGGAGGAAGGTGGGCTCCCATCCCTCAGTCTCATTCTTGTCTGGTGATGTGGCTGCTTGTTGACTGTGATTCTAGCCCTGCTAGCCTATGCTCTCATGGGACATTAGCACAGTGGCCAGCCGAATCTTGAATTTAAACCTCCAAATTTTCAACGGAAGAAAAATGATCTCTCTTGAAGTATCTCGGACATTCTGTTGTATTTATGAAGAGCTAGCTAATGCAGAAGTTTTGAGGTTTTGTCCAACACAAGTGGTTTACAGAGCAAAACAGGTAGAGGGCTTAGACAATGAGACGATGTCAGTTTTCACCCTTGAGTGCTGTGAAACTTCAGCTGGGCTTTCTCTGGATCTGTGCCTCTTGCTCATGCTAGTGTCCTTCTCTCCTCATAGCTGGAACAGTGGTAACAGTCAGGCACAGTTATGTAGGCCCTTGGTTTGTAGATTTAAAAAGTGTGAAGAGGAACATGTGCAAGAAAGGAGAAAAAAGAGGAAGAGAAGGGGAGGGGAGGGAGGGAAGGGAAGGGAAAGACAAGGAAGAAACCTGGATACTTGCTGGCATATGTGTTTTGGTTCTCTTAGTCCAGATTAGAATATTCTTCCTGCCCCATGTCTTTCTTTTCTTTTTACTCTCTTTTATTTTATTTTCCTTCCTTCCTCATCCTTCTTTTCTTTCCTTCCTTCCTTCCTTCCTTCCTTCCTTCCTTCCTTCCTTCCTTCCT
>CABHPR010153219.1:8467-39083 GCA_902168415.1 Peromyscus melanophrys
TATATATATATATATATATATATATATATATATATATATGAATTTACCACTTTGGGGTGGAGATAATAGATGGGAGAGGGGCCTTTGGAAGGAAGCCACACACACTTTCCTTTTTCTTGAAAAGACTGAATCCACAAAAGAGCCCTTTACTTCCTGATTAAGATTTAGATCTGATAATAAAAGGGAAATGAAGATAATACATATTTTATGCCCCAGCCTCTCTGGCAGTGATTAATATTTCTTCATGCCCCGAGGACAGAGCAGAAGCTATTGTTCTACAGTCATTTGTGGATATGAAATACAGCTCCCAGTGGTGCCCAATAGATCAGCCGTGCAGGGTTATGATCTGTCTCCACCATGCTTCCTCAGAGATCAGTTATCTTGGATTCATCTTGGATTAATTACTTAGGCATTTTGTAGTTATTTTATTCACAGAAATAATCTTGTGTTGAATAGCAATTGAATTTTGGTACAAATAAACTATTTTAACAAAAGACTTCTTCTGGCCAGTGAGATGGCTTAGGGGGTAAAGGTGCTTGCTGGATACACCTGGGGACCTGAGTTTGATCCCTGGAACGCACATAAAGGTGGACAGAGAGGACTGATTCCACAAAGTAGTCCTCTGGCCACCACATGAGCTCTGAGACCCATGCAGCCCCACACCACATGAACATCTACAATGATGGTAATGCTGCTCCTGCTGCTGAAACCAAAGACTTCCTCATTGGTGATGTGGTATACTTGGAAATAGCCTTTATATAGGAAGTATTTTTAAGAGCTTGGTAGATGGTTATTTTAATAACACCCCCTAAGTTAGAAAACTCTCTGTAAGGGGGTAACCATGGGGAGTTTAGAAATGGCTCAGTGGTTAAGACAACTGGCTGCTCTCACAGAGGACTTGAGTTCAGTTCCCAGCGCCCATGTGGTAACTCACAAACCTCTGTAACTCCAGTTCCGGGGGATCTGAAGTCCTCTTCTGGACTCTGCAGGTACAAGGCATGCATGTGGGCATATACATGGAGGCAAAACACTCACACATACAAACATTTTAAAAGTTCTTCTTCTTCTTCTTCTTCTTCTTCTTCTTCTTCTTCTTCTTCTTCAAAAAGATTGTAACATTTAACTTGCTCCACAGGAATTTGTTGTTGAGCAGATTCTGCTGACGGCTTTGATTGCAAACACATGGGACAGGGCTAATGAACCTGAATGGCCAGAGGATATCTGCCTGGATTTAAGTGGTAGAAACCACTGGGATCACGATGTTCTTGGACAGTAATGAGTCTAGAAGATACCAGAGAGAGGCTTTGCTTTCACATCTTGCTTTCCCATTATCCCCTCAGGACTCCCCTGTGCTGCTCTCCCTACGGCAACCTCAGCACTTTCTAGTCAGCCTCTTAGCAGGCTTGCTTCCCCCTTTCCCGTTCACCCTCTTCCTTGTAGCTGAGGAGAAAAACCCAAGACTGAACTCTGACTGCACCACTCACACTTAATTTACCGTGAGTCAGTGATCCCACCCCAGGAAGTGGTGTCTCCTTAAGTGTGGGGTGCGTAAGACCTGTGTGAATGGGCACAGCTTTGACTAACGTTAGTTCAGGGGGGTAAAGGCATCCCTTTATAGTGTTCTCCCCAGGATGTTATGTGAAGTACTGGAAATCTGTTTGGTACTAACATGTTATCAGACCTCTCTCTGTCTTATTTCATCCCTTAACTAAATGAAGGACACACCCATTTTCAGAACCATCAACAAAGAAGTCTTTGGCTGGAATTTCATAATTCTAATTTAGCTCACTATATTTCTCTCTGTGTCTCTGCTTTTGTTTAATCTATATTATCTCTTTTCCTCTGTATTTACCTTTCTATATGGTAAACTCTATACATTTATGGTAAATTCATATATATGAATTTATATATATATTTCTATACATTTACTTTTTCCTAGTTACACACACACACACACACACACACACACACACACACACACACTTAGGTTTTTTGAGACAGGGTTTCTCTGTGTAACAGTTCTGGCTGTCCTGGAACTTGCTTTGTAGACTAGGCTGGCCTTGAACTCAGAGATCACCCTGTCTCTGCCTCCTAAGTGCTGGGATTAAAGGTGTGCACCACCACTGCCTGGCTAGTTACATATATTTTTAATCTTTGGTTTATGATATACTGGCATTATATTTAATATACTAATATAAATCAACAACCCATTTGTCTTTAAAATATAATTTACAAAGAGATATCAATAAAGCAGTTATAAATGGCTTAAAGATACAATGTAACTTATAAAAGGATGTAGTCTGTGGTGATTAAATGAGAATTATATTGATATTGAGAATCCCCCTCAAGCTCATGTATCTGAACACTTGGTTCCCAGTTGGTGGTGCTGTTTGGGGAGGTTTCAGAATCTTTAGGAGGTGGAGTCTTGCTGGAGGAAGTATGTCACTAGGGAAGGCTCTGAGGGTTTACAGCTTTCCCCTGTGTCCTGTTCTCGCCCTCTGTTTCCTGTGTGCTTTCCTGGATGGAAATGTCACTCGCCAGCTTCCTGTTATGGCTTCTGTCACCATGCCTTCCTCACCATTATGGACTCTGTCCCACTGGAATCATAACTCAAAATAAACACTTCTTTATTTTTTATTTTTATTGATTCTTTGGGAATTACACATCATGCACCCTGATCACACTCATTTTCAGTCCTTTCATGTCTGCCCCTTGTCACCTTTGTAAAGCCCCCAAAAATTAAAAAAGAAAAGTTCAATTTGTGTTATCTATATACTCACTGGCCAAACTCTCAGTGGCCTGCCCCTTAAACAGAACTGAGCCATTCTCCTCCCGTACCCCACAGGAAGCCATCAATTGTGGAGCCCTAACTTCACCCTTGTCACACTTTTTAAGAGTTCTCTTCCATGGCTTCCTGTTTAGGCTGTTCCATTTTTTTTAGGGTAGGGGTGGGGTGGGCGTAGGGGTTGTCACAGAAGCCTTCCATGTCCCTCTTAACTGTGCATCTGCAATCATTGATATCACTGCAAAAGGAGCTTCCTTGCTCTTTGCAATCAGTGGGAGCATGGATCATGGGCTTCCACATGGTGTCTGGCAACAGCACAGACCACAAACACGGCCCCTGGCTACAGTAGGACCACGGACTCAGACAAGGCCCTCAGAGGCAGCCCCAACCATAAACATCAATCAACTTGGCCTCAGATGTGGCAGTGTAGGTCACTCACATCAATATGGCCCCCAGAGGCAGGACAGCCTTGGACACCAACATGGCTTTAGATGGCAGCCCAGACCGTAGACATCTGCATGGCCTTTGGTGGCAACGTGGACCATGGACATCAACACAGATGTTGGCTGCAGTGGGAACACAGATTCAGACATAACCCCCAGCAGCAGCACCAACGTGAACATCACCATGGCCTCAGATGGCAGTGTAGGCCCTTCCCGTCAATCTGACCCTCAGCACTATCACACCCCCGTTCCGCCTCTCCTCACAGCACACACACCGCTCAGCTTCTTTTATCTGTCTCATCTCTCCACCACGTACTTGTTCATCATAGTGGCGCCCGTCACCCGTGCCACAAAGTGGGGTGGCCTGGCTGTCTTCCACCAGACTCTTTCTGCTTTAAGTAGCTTTTCGTCATGGTGTTCTAACCACAGGAACAGAAGAGTAACCAATACAGATATGGACACTAGAATTCATCCACTTAGGTCATTTTTGTCAATTTAGAGGAGCTAACCAATTTCCCCAAATATAGCTACAAAAGGAGAAAAACCCCCAGAAGCTGCGGCAGCCTCTTCTGGTACCCCAGAGTCTGCAGCCAGAGGACCAAAGCTCATACACTGAGGAAGGTAGAACAGTCTTGGACTTTGACTTTCTGGTCCAGGCTTCTTGTAGAGTGAAAACAATAGATTCCGAGCTGTGGAACTCACTTACCTAGGCGCCCTTCTGACTCACCGCTGCTGCATGTATCCCAAACAATCCCCTCCTCGCCTGCTTCTTCTTCCTCACGGCTTCCCCTCCAGAAAGCCACCTACCATATTAGCTACTTTCCTGTTCCTGTGATAATCACTGTGGCCAAAGTGGCTTACAGAAGAAAGACTTCATGTTGGCTCAGTGCTCCAGAGGGGTGAGTCCGTCTTGGCGGGAAGGCATGACGTGACAGCAAGCAGCAGGCCTGGCAGTCAGTCCACTGCAGGCCCAAAGCAGAGATCAAAACAGAGGAAAGGCAAGCCTTCTTACTCTTAAAGCTCTCGGGACATATTATCTAGGGACATATTTTCTCCAGCAAGGCAACTCCAAACCTCCCCAGAGAATGCCAACTGGGGACGAAGTGTTCAAACGCAGAAAAGACAATGGGGGACATTTCTCATTCAAGCTGTCACAGCTGCTCTCCTTCTAGTTCTTTAGAATGTTTCTAGTTTCGGAGCCTTTTCATGTGATTTTCTTGGCCTTCTAAGCTGTCCTCCCCCATCCTGTCACATGTGACTTCATCTTTAAACTCCCAGGTGAGGGGTCACCCTACAGCTTGGGGAGCTCTACTCGGAGCACTCACGGCTCACCCTTGCCTTCCCACAGCGGCCATGGATTCTGGTGTGTATCTGTTTCTCTCATTAGACTCTGACCCGAGAGAACAGAAATCGTCCATTTTACATAGTATTACAGTGTTCTCATTATGTCCTTGTGCAGTGTAGATTATTATCCAAAATATTTCTCCCCTGGAACAATGGTATGCAAGTACTAGAATTTCAACACTGCAGGCTGTGTCCAAGTCCCTTTTCTACTGCACTAAGTATGAAGGCGCCCCAAAATAGCTTGACCACACAGCAGCCATGACAGGCTTAGGGGCCTAGACACAGCTTCAATGACAGGCTTACTGGCAGGTACCACCCAGATCCTGGAAAAACCTTAAACTGATACCACCCAGGGATCCACCCAGGGATCCACCCGGGGGTGAGGAAGTACCTGACATCCCAAACATTCCAACCATTAGATAAGGTGGCTAGATGTCCTTGAGTCTAGCACACACCTATTTTTTGTTTTACAGATACTCCTAGACAATTGTCAGCCAATCAGGGTCCTGGACTCTGGAAATCCCCTCACCCCAACCTCTGCTATGATAAAAACTCTGCCCCACCTGAGCTCAGGGCTCTCTGATCTCACCACTGTGTCGGACAGACAGAGGGACTAAGCTCTGGAGCTTGAAATAAAGGTTCTTTGTTTTTACATGCGGGATTTGGTCTCCGTGGTGGTCTTTTGGGGGTCCCCGTGATCTGGGCATAACCTAAAGCACCTCATGTGTCAGTTTTCTGAGCTGACAACAGAGCAGTGGCACCCAGTCCTGTGCACGTAAACCTCCAGAGTCCTATGATAAAGTCGTCCTGAAGAGATGCGCAAGTGCATGCGTACACACACATACACACACACACACACACACACACGCACACACACGCACGCACACGCACACGCACGCACACACATGCACACACACGCACACATGCACACATGCCATGTGCTTTGTGTGAGTTTCATTTCTATTGCTGTGATAAAACATCCTGACCAAAAGCAACAGAGAGCGGAAAGGGATTGCTTGGTTTACAGTTCCAGATTGCAGTCTGACATCGAGGTGAAGTCAGGGCAGGAACCCCAGCAGCTGGTCACAGTGCATCCTCAGTTAAGATCAGAGAGAAGGAACGCACTCATGTACCCTACTTGTGCTCACCCAGCTCTCTTCTTTCTTACATAGCTGAGGATTCCCACGTAGGGAATGGTGTCACTCTTAGTGGACTGGGTCTTCCTACATCAATTAATATCCAAGACTGTAACACAAATTGCTAAATGATCTTATTAATAAAAAACCTGGAGCCAGATATTGGGGTGAAAACTGAGAGTTTAGGGGAGTAGAACAAGCCAAGCCATGAGTTCTTACCACTAGGAAATCCTCAGCCCAAGAGACAGCTACTTCCTTGTATATTCACGCCTATATACCTTTCTGTGCCCTGCCATCTCACTTCCTCTCTCTGTCCAGTTACATCACTTTCTCTTTCCACCAGCTCTATCATTTCCTGTTTGTCTGTACAGACCTCCAGACCTCTATGGTTAACTAGTGCTGGGATTAAAGGTGTGTGCCATCATGCCTGGCACTGTTCCCAGTGTGGCCTTGAACTCACAGAGATCCCGATGAATCTCTACCTCCCGAATGCTAGGATTAAGGCATGTGCTACCACTGCCTGATCTCTATGTTTAGTATAGTGTCTGGATTTTTTCTCTGATTTCCAGGCAAGCTTTATTTGTTAGAGCACAAATAAAATATCACCACACAGATAATCCCTCCAGATATGCCCACAAGCTGATTTGATCTAGACAATTACTCAGCTGAAACTCTCTTCTCAGGGACAGGCAACTGTCCCACCCAAAAGTCCTACCTCCAGTCAACTTTCTACCTCATACACTTGAGTACTTCTAAAATGCCATATAGCTGAGGCAGGAAGGAGTTGTGTTTAGATCTCAGGAACTATTCAGAAGATCTTGAAGGGTCTTGTGGAGTTCTTGTGACTTCTCATATCTTCCAGCGGAAATGTTAATAGCCCCATCTCCACATACTGTAGAATTCATTGATTTCATTCTCATAATGCAGACCAAGGTCTTCTGCAGGTCGCCTTGGCTACTCTACTCATTATGACCATGGTCATGCCAATCACAGAGGAAAGAGTTTATACTATGCAATCATATAAATTTCTGAGTTTATCAGCAATGCTGTCATCATTTATATTTCAGTAGATTCACCCACGAGCTAAGGTATGTACCCCAAACATTTCCACAGTTTCTCCCTAGGTTTCTGTACCTAGCTGCTGTTAGAAGAATCACAACTTCATAGCCTATGGCCACTGGGCTTTAGATCTTCAAGCTCAGCTCAGTACATGCCTAGTATTTTGAGAAATGTGTCTTATCTGGTAACTAGTTCACCAATGCACAATTGTATTTAAAATGAACAAATGTTTGTGGGGATGGGGTTATGACATCCTTTTTCTCACTGTAGTGGTTTGAATGATAGATAGTCCCCATAGGGACACACATTTAAACTCTTTGTTCCCAGGGGGTGGTGCCGTTTAAGGAGGTTATGGAAACTAAAAAAGGTAGACCCTTGCTGGAGGAAGTACCCCAGCAGGAGTGGGTTTTGAGGGCTTAAATCCTCACCCCACTCCCTGTTCTTTTTCTGCTTCCAGTGTGTGGATGAAGTGTGATCAGTCAGCTTCCCGCTTCCACCGCATGCCATGCCTTCCTCGTCATGATGGACCCTACCCCTCAGGAGACATAAGCTAAAATAAACCCTTCCTTCCTTATGTTGTTCATGGTCATGGTGTTTTATCACAGCAACAGAAAAGTAACCACAACACTTGTTTATTCTGAAATCTCAACTGGTAGAAGGGGATAACGTGAGGGAGAAAAATCAATCTGGAGTGGTACCTTAATATCTTAACACCACCCTGGAACCCTTTGCTTTATTTAAGTGACTCTCTTTCATGTATGTTCAGTAGTGTTTGTTGAGACATAGTTTGAGAAAATGTGAAGAAATAAGAGTGGGGAGGGGCAGAGAGAAGAAGAAAGGGAAGGACAGAGCAAGGGAGTAATGGAGGAAAGAAAAACCGCAATCTTCCCAAGTTAAAGGACATTTGAATAAATTGTGTTTTTAGAAGGAATATTATACAAGTATTTAAAAGGGTAGTCTCTATGTGGGTTCACTTGGTGCATCCATGGCATATCAAATCACAAATGCAAATTGTAGCATCATTTGTGTAGAACACATGTGCATGCATGCACACACATGCACTTGCTCTTGACTTTGTGAGATGCCAGACTGTGGTGAGACGTGAACAGCCAGCTTCCTGCTCCTGTCACCATGCCTCCCCTGACACGACGGGACTCACGTCTCTGTACTGGAAGTCAACATAAAGCTTTCGTCCCCTCAGCTGCTTTTAGCCAGGGTATTTTACGACTGCAATAGCAGTCCAGGTTGTCCTGGAGCACAATCCTCCTGCCTCTGCCTCCAAAGTGCTAGGATTAGAGGTATGTGCCATCATGCCTACTGGCTCTGCTTTCTTTTCTATTATAATTAATACCCTAATGAACATTTAAGTGAAGTTGACCCGGTGAACAAGAGAGCATTTTTTGTATATTGAATAAAAGTTTAAGAATCAAATAAAACTTCCCTTATTATTTTTGAATGGATGCCAACAGCAACATTTAAAAATCATAAAACAGCTTATGATGTTTTTAGTGGATCTGCTACAGAGCCAGCACATGAACACTGACTTCCGCATTCCTTATGTGCCAGCCTTCCCTCCTGCGGCAACTGTGCGCCAATCTGCATCGTTTCGTCACCTGCTGGCTTGCCCGTGGTTATTTAAGGGCATCATAAAACAAGACACCAGATGTGCTTGACACCTGATTAATCTAAGTCCTGCTCATTAAAGCCAAGATCAATAGTGTGGTAAAGGCTTTAACACAGATTTCTTACTTAGTGTCTAGCTCAGTGGTTCTCAACCTTCTTAATGCTGTGACCCTTTAATACAGTTCCTCTTGTTGTGGTGACCCCCCTCAACCATAAAGTTATTTTCATTGCTACTTCATAACTGTAATTTTGCTACTGTCACAAATCATAATGTAAGTATTCACGTTTTCTTATGGTCTTAGGCTACCCTCGTGAAAGAGTCATTTGAACACCAAAGGGGTCATGACCTACAGACTGAGAATTACAGCTGGAATGTTGTGGATTTCAGGAGGGCGTGCGGTTTCTCTCTCACTGTTTGTGTTACTGACTGAAGCTCAGCAGAATCGCCACATTCCTGGGTCATAGCTCTGGAGTCAGCCTATCTAGGTTTGGGGCACTAATTGCCCTGGTGGATGCAGACTTACCCTCTCTTCAACTCAGCCTCCTGTTCACATATCCCTACTTTGGAGAAGGTGTTCATGTCCACTCCCTACCTGAGACAAATCCTGCCTTGTCTCTCTTCATTACGAGGGTATATTACTTTACAAATAAAGTACAAGGTGTCCAGGTAACTTTAGGTTTCAGATAAAAGAACCAAATAATTTTTCAGTAAAAGTATGTCTCACGCAACATTGGGGAAATACTTATATCAGAAATGTATTTGTTTTTTTTTTTTCTCTCTCTCTTTTTAAAGATTTAACAGAGTGTAGTACATTTTTATGAGGGATGACAATTCACAGAACTCAGAGTAACCAGACATTATAGTACATAATCAGCTGGATGTTTATTCTGTTAGTAGCCTCATTCTAAGAGAACATGCTATGCTGGTTTTGTGGGGGATGGCACTACAAATGGCTTGCTCATCTGGTGGTTTAAAATGACAGAAATTTGTTTTCTCTCAATCCTGGAAGCTGGGAATCTAAAACCAAGGTGTGGGTGAGTCACGTTTTGTTCAAAGACTCCAAAGAAGAGCCTTCCTGTTGTCTCAGCCTTGGCCGGCTCCTGGTGTCCCTGTGTGAGTCAGTTCCTTGTCTCCTCGCCGTGACAAAACCCTTGGCACTGAGCAGCTGAAGGGAGAAGGGTTTCTCCTGGATCGCGTGTCAAGGGGAAATGCCATCATGGTGGGAAGGGATGCCAGCAGAAGCAGAAGTTTTGGTCAGGTGGAATCTGCCATCAGGAAGTGGAGAGTGAACAGGAAGTGAGGCTATAAAACCTCAAGGCCCTCCCCTCAGTGACCCACTTCCTCCAGCGAGGCTCCACTTCCTGAAGGTTCTACCACCTGTCCCAACAGTGCCATCATCTGTGGACCAGTGGTGGTCGAGCATGTGAGCCTGTGGGGACACAGTTCACACTCAAGTTACCGCGGTTGGCTTTTGGCTCCATCACTCCCACATCTACTTTCGTCTTCACATGTTCTCTTTGCTGTGTTTCCGTGTGTCTTTAGCTTTTCAGATTCTTATAATAACATATGCCATTGCATCTGAACCACTCCTTCCCATAGCACTTGAACTATTTGACTTAACTACATCTACAAAGACCCCTTCTCCAAAGAAGGCACACTATGCTTCTGGAGGCTGAGTCTTTGGGAGAGATGCAGTTCACTACAGTGGTGTCATGCAGGAGTTATACCGCCCAGGATCCCAGTCCACAGAATTGTGCTGGCCACATTCAGATTCAGTCATCTCACCTATTAACCCAACTTCCAAAATCCCTGAGAGACATGCGCAGAGGCATGCCTCCTGGGTGATGCTAGATCCTGTCAAGTTGACAGTCAGCATTAAATATTGACTTATAATTGAATACTTACCCACCCACTGACTTTCCCAGTTACCTAGTCAGCATGTATTTGGCAAAGAAGAAGTCATGCTGGGCACGAATGCTCTTTTTCTGCTTCCTGGCTATGAATGCAATGTGACCAGTCTCCTCATACCCCTGATACCAAGCTTTCCCTGCCATCATGGACTGTACCCTCAAATTGTGATCCCCAATTAAGCCTCCTTTGGCTTGCTTCTTTTGAGTATTTTGTCCCAGCAATCAGAAAGAAGAACACAAACCTATTACATGCTGAGGATGGGAGAGAACTGGGGATATATTTGTGTTTCAGTTCCTAAGGGATGCCTAGCTAGGAAGGAAGGCCGGGGATAGCATTCTAGCAAGCAGGAGACACATGGGGTATACAGAGGAGAAGCCACCAGCAGACACACATCCACCCATCCCATTGTCTCTTCACTGCTAAGAGGCTTTGCATCACAGGTAGACCAGAGCGCCCTTTGACTAGGGGCTTCAGCACAGAGGGACAGAGAGACAGTGAGCATGTCACACACTTCTCTTGCTGTAGCAAAAGTATTTGGACCAAGTAACCTGTAATCAAATTATCCTGTTTCCTTTTCCAAACTGGAAACTTAGTAGAAATAGAAGGATCCCAGTGACTGCAGAACACTGTGTTTTAAATCCCTGCTGAGTTTGACCAGCATGGCTGACATGCCAGGAGGAAGCAGTACACCGTGCTATCAGAACAGCATTTGCATAATTTTTTGATAAACATTCATGGGCTTACATGAGCATCCTCCCTTTGGAGTTAATTGGCATGAAGGATGAACCCGTGTTTCCAGGCATGCCTCCATGGGCATGCAGTCTGGGCAGTTACCCGTGCTTAGAAGCTTCCCCCGCCCCCAGTTTAATGTTCCACTGTTACAATTTTAATTCTTAACTTTTGGACAGAGTCCACATTTTTATTTTGAATTGAGTCTCACAGATTTCATCGTGACTCCTCCTCATTTCAATATTGTTGGGCTAATTTATAATTATTTTGGTCTTTCTTGGGCAATGGCTTTTGGATGAGTAAAATGAGTTTTGTAAGCTTTTTGGGACAGAGAATACAGATCTTGGAGTCTCTGGGGTCTGACTTTAAATCCAGCATTGCTTTGGCTAGCTGTTTCTCCCTGTCACCCTGAGTTTGCTCATCTACAAAATGTCACTAGGAATATCTCTCTGGGCGGTGGGGTGGACTTTTGAAAAGATGGAAAAGGTTCATGTAAACATTGTGAGTGCCCAGGTCTGTGCTTGACACAGGGATTCACACATATCTTCATGACCTGTTCCTAATCCCTGAAGACAGGGTGGTCCAATGGGACCTTCTTGACTGAACAACTGGCCTTATGAAACAGGGGTTCCCGGCATGCCTGCTGGGCTCCAGGTGAAGATGCAGCTGAATAGGGAGATGAGCCCCTGGTCTTTGGGCACTGCTCTTCAGATGATAAAGGAAATACAAGAAAACAAGCATACAAATGCAAACATGAAACCACAGACCTTCAGATAGTAACATATGACATGGAAGATTCAGTGGCCTGAGGGATGGAGAGACCGGCATCCAGGTGGGGTCAGGGGTGCCTTTGGATTTGAAGCTAGAGGTGAGCTCTTTAAGGAAGTTGCATGGAAGCTTAGACCTCTTTGTGTGATGGAAAAAACTAGAAGCTCATAGGAGAGGGCGAGTCCTCTAGGCATAAGGAGTCGGAGGCTGGTGTTGGCTGGGGAGTGCACACGGGGAATTTGAGCACCTCCCATTTGTAACCTTAGAGTGGGTGCAGCACTTGGGAACATCACGGGCCTGTTTCATAAACCACCTTTGGACCCCGACAATGCCTGGAGAGTGTGCGAAAGGAGAAGGAGCAAAGCTGAGCTGATCATGGCCAGTGAGAGGTGCTGCCGATGCCTGGGAGAGATGGACGGCCATCAATCATTCTAATGGAGGATGACGACGACGACGACGGTGAAGGGCAGACCATGGGGGAGTGGCAATGAGTACTTTCTTTCTTTTTGGGTTTTTTTTTTTTTTTTTTTTTTTTTTTTTGGTTTTTCAAGACAGGGTTTCTCTGTGTAGCTTTGGCGCCTTTCCTGGAACTCGCTCTGTACTTATGTGAAGATTTCAAGTACAGGGCTGTGGATGTAGCTTAGTTGTGAGAATGCTTGTCTATCATGTGTGAAGGTCTCGGATCTAATCCCAGCACCACATAAGCCAGGCGTGATGATTGATACACCACCTGTGGTGCCAGGACTTAGGAAGAAGCTGGAGGCGCAGGAGTTCAAGTCATCCTGGGCTAGTTTGAGGCCAACCTGGGCTACATGAGAACCCGTCTCAAAAAATATTAAATATAGATTATCTTTGAATGAGAAGGTCAATTAAAAATCCTTTTCTAATGAGGTTGGTGAGGCCAGTTTGTTACAGGGTTGGAAAAAGCAAGTGTTTGGGAATCTTGTCTCTGCAGCACCTTTGTGTATAATGAGGAGTGGGAGAAGGAGAATAATGATTAATGTGCCTCAAAAACGTAAACGCACCATTTGTTGAGCCCGAAATCAGTGGCCACCAGTCCAGTCTTAAAGTGGAAGTGATATCACTGCATGTCCATTTGCATTCTGGGAAATTTTACTGGTTTGCTGCAAAGAACATTTCTGTAAATGAAGAGACCAGTGTTCTGTGTTCATTGTTCACTCCTACATTCCTCAGTGTCCTTATCTGGGCCACATCCCTTCCAGATCCTGTGTCAGTCGGAAGCCTCCAAAGGAATGTATTTTTACCTCAATCAGATTTTAATAGGGTGTTTCCCAAACCCTGTTGTTAAGCATGTCTACATGCATCTGTTTTATCTTATCCTTTTCTGTCTGCCGCTCATCACCTTCTATCTAGCCTAGCCTGCTGTCTCTCTCTGTGCCTGGGTATTTATCCAACGATGACCTATCATCCACCCTTTGTCCTAGAGTAGCCAGCACCTTAGATTCATGAAATTCAAGAAAACACGAAGAGTGTTAGTTTGGGGTGGAGAGATGGCACAGCACTTTAGAGTACAAAGTGCTCTTGCACAGGACTCAAGCTGGATTCCCAGCACCCACGCCAGGTGCCTCACAGCCGTCTCCAGCTCTGGGGCGTATGACACGTCTCACCTCGTGTGCATATACCCACACACATACCCATAATTAAATACAAAACAAATCTTTTAAAAGAATGCTAGTTTTAAAATCAATGTACTATATGACTAACTTTTATAATTTTACCTAGTAAGCTTTAAAAAATAAATGTGTCTGTGTACATATTCAGACGATGCTTATTTTGTATATGCTTGTTTTGTTTTATCTTGTGGCTCTAGATTTTTATTAATTCAAATGAATGTTTTTCCTGTGGCTTTAGATTTTATGTTTATTCAGAAGCTTTGGCCAGTCCCTAATATCGAATTTTATATTTTCTTTCTTTTGATGGAATCAGGCTGATAAGCAAACAAAATGAAAATGCCAATGCTTATCAAATCACACATTATAAATCTCAACTCCCACAAGGCCCTGGAATCGGAGATCTAGTTCACAGATTATTTACTCCAATAAACTTTCTCTGGAGATGGTCTATGTAAATTTCTCCCTGCCACAGATGCAAAACATTTACTGTTCCAAGAAGTAAACAAGCTGTGTGCTTGAAAAACAACATAGCTTCCCAGTAGCCAATCAGATTGATTCACAAGTGGGTTTAGTTTTCTTCTTGGAAAATTGGCCAGAATGATTCTGTATAACCCACAGAACCTAAGAATCACAAGACTGCAATTTCAGTGAAGATAATGAAATGTCACTCCCTCACCAGGTAGGTCAGTTGGTTTACCTGTGGTCGACTTTGTTAAGCACTGTATCTTTTTATATTTATTTATGCTGCTGTCAGTATGGTCATCTTGGGGAATAGACTTACATCTGGGGAGAAGTTAAATGAATTATAGGTCTCTCACTCAATTTTGAAGCTTGTTAACAGAGAGCAAACACGTGTTTGGTGGTCCCTGCATGGACTTCACTATATTATACGGAACAAGTTTCTAAATGGCATTCCTTATAATGTGACATAACAGGATTTAATTGCTGGGTATCATGAGATAATATTCACCCGATTTCATGGAAACAGACTGTGGCTTTGAATGAGAAACATGACACTGTGGGCAGGCTAATTTTCCCCCAATGAGTTTGTCAATTGACATTTTAGAGAGAGTGTCATTGGCAGCACGTGAAACAACCAACCATCAAACTTGAAACCTATACAGTTTATTTGGAAGAATTTTAAAAAGGCCAAAAACCAGTTTTAGGGGCTGGAGAGATGGCTCAGCAGTTAAAAGCACTGACTGCTCTTCTGGAGGACCAGAGTTGAAATCCCAGCACCCACAAGGTGGTTCAAAATTGTCTATGACTTCAGTTCCAGGGGATCTGATGCCCTCTTCTGGCCTGCTCAAGTACTGTGTGCATGTGGTTCACATTAGTGCATGCAGGCAGAACACCCAAACGTGTAAAATGAGATGAAATAAATCATAATTTAAAAAAAAATGACAACTGAGGGAGGGAGAGTTTCCTGTGCCAGACAGAAGTTCCTGATAGGTTTGCCTGTGAGAGGGCTTAACTCAGCCATCCAGTGGCTAAACCTCCTCAGTTGTTACACCTCATGTATGCCTCTGTGCTGTAAGGAGTAGAAAAAGATAGAGCTGGATTTCAGGACACGAGTGGAATAGGGGATGTTTTGAAGTTGCACAAGACACTTGTGCATGTCTAAGTCTGCTCTCCCCTTACTGAGCTGCAGAATGGCGCTGATGCCATGCAGGCTTTCTGTGAGGTAAGAGCTTCTCTTTCCTCCATTAGTGCTTTAACTGTCCTTTTGAAACATACTCTGTAGTCCTAGGCTAGCCTGGAACTGACAACATAGCCCATACTGACCTTGTATTTGCAGGAACCCTCCTGCCTCAGCCTCCCAAATGCTAGGACTATTATATACGTGAGCCTGGATGTTTCTTTTTATTTAAACTTTTATTTTGTTTGTTTTCTCTGTATGCGACATACATGTATGAATACATGTGCCCGTGGGGTATGTTCACTTGTGTGTCTGCATATGGAGGTCAGATGTCCACACTGAGAGTTCTTCTCTAGCACTCTCCACCTTATTTTTTGAGACAGGATCTCTCACTGAGGCAGGGGCCCACCATTTCAGTTAGATTGTTTGGCCAGTGGGCTCCAGGGATCCTACTGTCTCTGTCTCTGCAGTGCTGGGATTGCAGATGCGTGCTGCCATGCCCCATTTTCACATGGGTGTTGGAGAAAAGTCTTTATAATTGTGAGGACCGTTCCCAGTGAGCTGTCCCTCTAACTCTCTGTTTCCTGATTTTGCATGGTTGCCCTTGCACAAATCTTCAGGCTACTACTCCCTTAGCCACAAGTAACAGGAAAGGTATTTGATGTTTTAGACTTCTCTCCGTCACCACCCCCCTACTCCAGAGCCCCAGCAGGAAAGTCTCCAGGAGCTGAAGCAGCCAGCTGAGCTCCCGCCTTCCCTGAGATCAGCCTACTCACCAGAGCTGATGCTTCTCTTCTGATGATGAGCTGAGCAGGTGTTGTCCAGAATGCTCTTGGACAGTTTAATCGGTTCTGTGAGTTTTAAAACTCACAAGAAAGTGTTTTTTCCATAAAAGCATCTTGCACACGGGGAACAGTCAAATAAACAACAAGGTGTCATTTCCCAGGCTCTAATATCCATAACCTGTTTTAACTGTTGCACATTAGAATAACCATAAAAGCCCTGGTCATTTGTTATCAAGTTTTCAAATCTTTGTCTCCCAGAGAAGATGTTTGAAAGGTCAGAACTGCTGTCAGCCCCTGGTGATAAAGAGCAGGATGGTGCTTGGGGAAATGGCAGTTCCCACAGCGCTAAGGACTATAAACTTTTTAAATTGAATTGTAAAAGTTTATAACTAATAAAGAAACTCCTTTAGATGAATTTAATGTTATTTGGTCGTTTGAAATATTCCACAGATGGAAACAGATGGTACGGTCATGAAATGGGCATCATAAAACGTGAGCATGTACTCCATGTTGAAGCTGTGGTGATGTAGTCATGGAATAGGTCATTATCTGCTTTCCACTGACGTCAGATGCTTTTGTAGCTCATGTGACAGGAAGAGGGTCCACGGCTTCTACTTCCAGAAAAGGAGCCAAGAAAAGTCAAGAGAGATCCCTTTAGTAAGTGGGATAATAAATGTTTCCCATTTTCTCCTTCAAGTGACTTTGACCAGTTCCTTTCTTGAACCAGTAAGGAGATGGTCACCTTAGATAAGAATGGAAATTCCTGGGGCTGAAGAGATGGCTCAGGGATAAAGATCATTGGCTTCTCTTCTAGAGGGTCTGAGTTCTCAGCATCCAGGTCAAGTGGCTCATAAGCACCTATTACTCCACTTCAGAGATCTGATGCCCTCTTCTGTCCTGCAAAGACACCTGGGTGAGTGTTTGAAAATCAGGAAGGACAGCCCATCTCTAATAGCATCTCTATTAGCTGCTCTGTCCAAGCACACACACACACACACACACACACACACACACACACACACACACACACACGAGAGAGAGAGAGAGAGAGAGAGAGAGAGAGAGAGAGAGAGAGAGCATATACACATAATTAAAAAATAAAATAAATCTTGACAAAGAAGAATTGGCATGCACTGGCATCACAGGGCAATTTTGTATGAGAATCAGCATCTATGAAGCTAAGGACACTGCATTACAGAGTCCTCAAAGGCGGATTCTCGATCTTTTCATGGTCGCTCATTCATTTAACAAATTGGTGAAGACCTACTATGTACTGGGCATCTTTTCTAGACATTTAGGATATATCAATGAACAACAAGATATAGAAATTCATTTCTAATAGAATTTACATTCAAGTCAGGCAAAAGACCTTGGAGAACTAGGATAGATAAGCCAGTTAGTGAACTGACATCAGTCCAATGGCATGTTCACAACGGGGACAATACAATAGCAAGCAGAAAACAAACCTGCTTAAAAAGACCGAGAACGGTGAGTAGCTGGTTGAGTTGCACACACCTTTAATTCCAGCACTTAGAAGGTAGAGGCAGATGATCATTAGCAAGAGGTTGGGCTAGATAGCAGTGAAGTAGTACTCTCTTGTTAGGACTGCCAGCCCGCAAATAATGACATGGAGACTTATTATTAATTATAAAAGCTTGGTCTTACCTATAAGCTTATTCCTAACTAGTGTTTTTTTTTCCCAAATTTAACATTTTATTGATTCTTTGTGGATTTCACATAATGTGTCTCAATCCCACTTATCTCCCAGTACCTTCCCATCCACCTTCTACCCTTGCAACCCCCACCCCCAGGGTAAAACAAGATAAAACTTAAAAGATAAGAGAAAGAAAAGAAAAAAAAATCTCATTTTGAAAGCTGTAGTGTAACACAGTGAGTCACACCGTCTTTTAGTCCATATATTGTTACTTACTTGCAAGTGTTCATTTCGTTGAGTCCGTTGGTCTGGTTTGAGGTCTCTGGTTTTTGCTACATCACCAATACTGGGCCCTCCCTGGGCTCCGCTTGGATATCCTGTGTCATGTTGTCCTGGGTCCTGGAGATCCTGTAACTGTAGCAGGAATCTTAAAAGTCCTTATTAATAAAATCAAACCCGGAGCTGGGTATTGGGGTGAATGCTGGAAGATCAGAGAAGCAGAACAAGCCACAGCCACCTCACCTTGCCAGTTCCTCAGCTGATCCTGTTTGCTCAGACTGGAAGCCTCTGAGTCCTCATCTAGAATGAATCTCAGCTGAACTGCTGCTCAAAACCTAAAAGCTTAACCAGCCTAGTTCCTGGTTTTCACGCCTTATATACCTTTCTGCTTTCTGCCATTTCTTCCTGGGATTAAAGGCTCACTTCTTGGAATTAAAGGCTGAGTCACCATGCCTGGCTGTTTCCAGTGTGACTTTAAACTCACAGAGATCTAGATGGATCTCTGCCTCCCAAGTGATAGGATTAAAGGTGAGTGCACCACCATTTTCTTGCTTCTATATCTAGTGGCTGTTCTGTTCTCTGACCCCAGATAAGTTTACTAGGGTACACAATATTTTGGGGAACACAATACCCCCACACTGTAACTTTGGGTCTACACGACCAGCCCCTTCACATGCTCCAGCAGATCATAGATGGGGTGGATGATGGGATGGGCCAACTCACAGGTCTGGTTCTGGGTCTAGGTGGTTGTTGGGTTGTTCAGCCTGCCACCTCTCCTTGATCCTCAATGCCAGGGTGAGCTAGCTCTCCAGTACTGCCCTTAAACAAACAGCAGGATTCTGGTCATCTGTCTCTGGACAGTACACATACGGGTATACTTGAGGAGACATGTGCATGGCTTTTAAGTAGAAAGAAGCTTATACTTGCTGAACAACATGGCCTATTAGAGAACATGATGAGCCAATAGGTAGCTGGTCTTTTAGGGGCTGAATTATGCCCCAACCAGAGTCCCGTGCTATGACCCTGATACCCAGGACTTCAGGATGTGATCATATCTGCAAAGATAGAACTGAGGACCTCATGAAAAAGTGAATCAGAAACAGTACTTGGTCCTAAATGGAACATCCATATTAACCCTACCACCATCTAGAGACAGCAAACATTCCAGAAGAGGAGGCAGGAAGAATACAAGAAACAGAGAATGGAAGAGTAATGTGAGATGCTGTCTTCTGGACATGACCATGACCACCACACTTGTGGACTCGTAGCAGATGTGATGCTTGTACAAGAATTATACAAGATCAAGGCAGCCCAAATTTCAGCATAGACCAGTAGACGATCTCCTACCTCTACCCCTTATTGAAGAACTACTTGCCATGGGTAGCTGCTAGGGGAGAGAGAATCATTCTCTTTTGAGGAAGTGGTCATTGGGAGGTTTCTCATGATCTGATGGATGCCCCAAATCATGCACATATGAGCAGTATTCACTGGACTTGGAGGGCTATAAAAAAAAGACATGAAGTTTGGGAGAGAGCATCTTGGGAGAACATGGGGAGAATTATAGGGGGAAATGGGGAGCAGATATGATCATATTTTGCAAACACCATATGAAGTTCTCAAAAATAAAGATAATAGAGGAATTGAAATAAAAAGTATTAATGGGTCATTGAATAACATTTTGTATTCTTCACACAGGACTGAAATAAGTCTCAATGAAGTAAAATTAAACTATTTCCAGGTGTGGGACTTTTCAGAGACCTCACTACAAGCATGGCTGTGCCTTGCCAGATGCTCACAGTGTAGGCAGAGTTCTCTGACTTATCTGTCTGCTGAGCACATTATCCTGGAGCCAGATCATTCTGGAATGCCTGTAAAGAAATGATGACTTAGCTGTTTTGCACCATCTGTTTGCCAAGTGGCACAAGCGTGATCCCAGCAGACAGTCCTACTCGCCTGGGGCGGCCATTGTGAATGCTGTTGGATTTCTCCTGAAAGCTGGAAACAGTTTTCGTGAATAGAATTTCAACCAATGCGGAAGAAACAAATGGCTTCCCTACTGCTTGCACTTCTGCCCCATCTGTGTCAGGAAACACCATAAAAAGAAAGTGAGACTCCGGCAGCAATAAATATGCAAATTCCAGCTTTCTTCAGCAATGGCTAGGGAGGGCGTCATTTCCCCCTTTACCACCTCAGAGTCCCTAAGCAAACTTGAAAGTGTTGACAAAGCATTTTAAAGCCATCTAGATGGCTTTTGTTTGAATGCTAGCAATCTGTGAACCACATTCCCAAGGTATTTGGATAGAGTATCTCTCTTCCCCTCTCCCTCCCCTTCTTCTACCATATACTCTTCCTTCCCTCCCTCCCTCCTTCCCTCTCTCTGTCCCTCCCTCCCTTCTTCCCTCTCTCTGTCCCCCCTCCCTCCCTCTCTCCCTCCTTTTCTTTCATTCATCTCTTCCTGTCTTTCCTCCCCTTCCCTTTTCATTTCTTATTCCTTGGCAGTGTAGGCATTGGATGGACAAATTAAAGCTTTTAATTATCTGCCTGCCAAGCTCAGGTTGCTGCCAGGAAATCTCTTTCTATGGAATAATGGATTGAAATGTGTTATCCACTGTTTAATCTTTCATTCCAGCCTTTTGTTGACGTCAAAGGAGCTTTGCCTGTGGAAGGATGTGGTCCTGTTGTTGGTACAGAAAGTGTTCCTCTTGGCTTCTGGCTTCTGTGCCTGAGTGAACCTGGACCAAAAGCATCCTGTTCATCTGTCAGTGTTAGCAAGGGGAGAGCAGTGCTGTCTCAGCTAACACCGAAGCTGGAGACTGAGAAGAAAGAAAATCTTGTGGATGATGCTCAAACTAGTGCTCGGGTCTGGCGTTTAAGATCAAGGAGGGCTGTGTTCTGAGATTTGCACGGTGCCTGCCTGACCAAGGTTTTCTAGAGCCTTCTGCACATTCATTATTGTAAGTCTGCAGGATCCTCAAAGCAAGGGAGATGGAGGCGAAGCATAACCACGTATTTTTATCTCTGGTCAGAGCTAGGACTTGGCAGTTCATGGCAGGATAGCACACCTGTTTAGTTTATTAACAGCCATGTAGGTTCTCCACTGTGGCCTGAGCTCCTCGCTGCCCTGTCAGCCCTGTGGCCAGGAGAACAGCTGTATACATGAGCACACAGAAACTACTCCTTAGAGTAAGGCTTTCCCTGCTGCAGATGCCTGTCCATTCTAGCTTAGTTTTGGAGTTACATGTCAGGCCTACTTCAGCCATGACTGAGTGCTCTAACTGAGTACTATAACTTAGTAGTTGATACTGGCTTCAGAGTGAGAGCCTTGGCCCTTTGTTCTCACTCATTCTCACCCGTGTAGCTTTGGGCGATTGTGTGTGAACCTCTAGTTCCTCATCTGTGGTGGAGAAGGCCATGGATCCCCCTGTAGCAGCAGGAAGGCTGATTCACACAATGTATGGAGACCACTTGTGTGACTCTTGCCTTATCAAAAGTATCTGACTCAGGTTACAAATTACAAACTGGGAAACAAATTGGTTCTATGTCCTTATCAGGTAAAAATAGGTTGTGGTTATATACTTTGTCATAAAGACTTGACATCAACATTTATAAGCACAGCTTCAAGTTCAAAAGGAAGATGTATTTAAGTCCATCGTTAAGAAATCACCACCACCCCTGACCTCCACTAATCATATGTGAAATATATAGTTGATAGTGAACAGCATAGAAAGCTTTACAAATATTTCTTCTTAAGTAATCATTCAAGGTGCCATTCTACAATCCCAATGGGACAGTTTTGCTCCTTCGGGGGGGGGGGGGGGCTCAGCAATGCCCAGAGAGATTTTTTTGATTCTTACAAGTAGGAAGGGAACTTCGTTACTTCTTCTAGAAGGTAAAGAACAGAGACACTGCTAAGGGTCTTGCAATGCACAGCTCTCTTCTCCAATAGGGGATGTTCTCAATACTAAAGGAGCATTTCATTTTGTTTTTTAAATGTAGGGCTTAGGGCTGGGGTGTGGACCAGCTGGTAGAATGTTTGCTTAGTATGTGTGAAGCCATGGGTTTGATCTCACATCAGTGCAACCTGGTTATTATGGCATGTGTCTAAATTCTCACACTCTAGAGTAGATGCAGGAGGATCAAGAGTTCAAAGTCATCCTCAGCTACATAGTGAGTTCATGTTCAATCTGGGATACATGAATCCCTGCCTCCCAAAAGAAGTATGGCTCATGTCAGAGTCTGTCAGAGTCAACACATCTTGAAGAGAAATGATTTATAATAAATTTGTTTTCAGTGTCTGGGAAGCTTTGAAGTGAGTGGCCTTTTTTTGGCCATAAATCTCAGTACAGGCACTAGGATATGAACACATTTTCTGGGATATGTTTGGCAGGATGCAGGATCAGGACAGAACCTCAGCCTGAAAACTCAGACAAATATCCAGACAAACATATTTATTAGTTTAAAAAGTTTAAATTATGTGTATAGGTATACATCTGTTAGTGTATGCATGTGAGTGCAGTGCCCATGGAGGCCAGGTATTGGATCCCTGTAGCTGGAGTTACAGGTAGTTGTGAGCTTCCCAATGTAAGTGGTGTAAACTGAACCTAGGTCCTCTGTAAGAGCTACAAGTATTCTTAACCTCTGAGCTATCTGTCTAGCCTCTCAGGAATATTTTAATGGATCAAAACAAACAAATAAACAAACAAAACAACTCAAATGTACTGCTTGGTAACAACAACCCTAATTAAGTAAGACTCCAATAAAAATAGGAAGAACCCTTTGCATTTAGAAGATATTACTTAGGAAATCCATAAAACAGATGAGTAAGGTAGGCAGAGAAAATGAATTCCAGAGAGTGACAATGACGGTGGTGATGATGATGATGGTGATGATGATGATGGTGATGATGATGGTGATGATGATGGTGGTGGTGACAGTGATGTGATGGGTGATGGTAATGATGGTGATGATGATGATGGTGGTGGTGATGACAGCTATTTGTTAAATATGAATATGGTGTTCATTAATGTCAATTGAACAAAAATGGAGAAATGGGCCCTGGAGTTCCCTTCCCAACAGTATCACCTGCCATTCTGAGCCATTCCTTCATCTCCTGTGTATCTTACGTTTTAAGGCATAAAATGAGACAGTTGTAGTGTCTTGGTTCATCTTGGTTGTGACCTTGATTGGATCTGACAGCACCTAAGAGTTACACATCTGGGTGGGTGTTTTCTGGAATGATTAACTGAGAGAGGTTTGGAAGAACCCTCCCCCAGAGGGGGAGGCACCTTCTGATGACAGACATATAGTAAGGTCTGAGGAGAAGCTGCAGCCTTTTGCCCACCTACCTGAACTCTTGCTGATGGGGGCATCTACCCTCATACTGTGTCCATCTTTGCTGCTGTCAGAACCCAATTTCTTCAGTCTTGCCATGTGGACTGAAGACCAGGGCCTCTCCGGGAACCCTCCAGTTCTTCAGGGCCAGATTGGATGGTTGAGCATCCAGCTTCTTGGGCTGAGAAGCTACTCTGGAGAGCAGATGGCTTTTGTTGAACTTCCTAAACTGACTTATGCAAGCCAATCTAATGAACCCTTTTTGTAATAAAAATTCACTCTATCAGTTCCTCTAGAGAATCCTGGCTAATACCTACAGCATATGTGTTGAATTGCTTGGAGAATTAATCAGCAGGGTGACTGATGTGTTTGCCTCTAGTAAATGCGAGTTAAAAATAATTCCAGTAACCCAGAAACAGGGTAAAGGGAGATGGTTAAAGATGAGGAATCTGGGTTAGAAAGTGGTTACATCACTTAGATCCCCACAAACACTGAGTGGTTCAGAAAGTGGTTACATCACTTAGATCCCCACAAACACTGAGTGATTCAATTGAGCGGGATTCGAAAACCCATTGGGTAAGCATTTGGTAAGCCTTGAAGAGGCCTTGGCAGAGATGAGGGGAAAACAAGAACCTGTGGCAGAGAAGACAAAAAAGAAAGAAAAGAAAAAAACCAGAGCATTCCCTCTCCCCTTGGTTCTGTTCCCCTAGGAATTAAGTGAGGAAAACGGTACGTCAGCAGAAAAACTTATCAGAAGAGATGTGTCATAGATACGGAATCCCGAGAGGTGCAGTCAGATCTGGAGGCTTACATACCAAAGGCTGTGAATTTGTGGATAACTTACAGACAGATTAAGAAAGATTTGAGCTTGTAGAGGAGATGAACTGTGGGAAGGCAAATAATGGGGAAATGCATGGAAGGTAGGTGTCGTGATGGTTAATTTTCTAGGTTTGCTTTATTTATTTATTCATTCATTTATTTGTGTGTGTGTGTGTGTGTGTGTGTGTGTGTGTGTGTGTGTGTGTGTGTGTGGTGTGTGCATGTGGGTGCTTGCAGAGGCCAAGAGGTCATTGGATGTAGGAGATAATCTTAACTATGTTAACTGAGATGGGAGTCCCTACCCACTGTGGGTGGCATCCATTCCCTACACAGGGCGTCTGGATGGCAGGGGAGTGAAACGAGTGGGCTGAGCACAAGCATGCCTGCACGCTCACATTGCCACCTGCTCTTGACTGGATCTGCATGACTAGCTGCTCCCTGGTCTGCCTGCCCTAAAATCCCCGCAGTGCTAGGCTGTGGCTTAGGATCTTGAGCCAAATCACCCACTTTTCCCCTCAGTTTGCTTTTGTCAGGATATTTAATCACAGGAAACAAAGTTAAAATGAAGGTTAATGTAGTAAGATGTGTTCTACAGATTTCTTCCAGACTCTTTGGGGAAGGAGTCTAGTGTCCTTGCCATGACTGAGAGTTGTGTCCTTCCTTCAGGAGAAAGGGCACAAGTGAAACAAAGGAGGTGGAGACTGGGGTTTAGAGAGCCTTTATAAAGCCTCACAGAATTAGCATAGGCAAAACTAAAAGCAACTGGCAAATAGGAAGGCTCAAACCGCACCCCAAAACAAGGCACACTAAATCTAGCCCCTGTCATGAAAGCAGAGACCATCCAGTCTGAAGGCAACCTATAGCTCATTGCGACACTGAAACGCACACCTCTGGCTGGAGATTCAAGATGCTAACAAGACAAAGTTCTACATAGAGCTATACATAACTGTATGCGGGAGGAAGCCCACACTGTTCAAAGGAGCCCAAAACCTTAGCTGTGCAAATGATCCAGAAGGCCTCACATTAAGTCATGTGACATAAAAACCCAGTTCTTTCCTGCAATGGGCCATTTGAGCTGCTGTATTTTCTCTCTTTGCTCCGGCCTGTATCCTCCCTTGATAGGTATTCTAAGAAACTGTCTATGTTTCTGCCATAAATGTGGGTCTCATCTCAATTCTTTGAGATACAAGAACTGAAACTCCTAGTGGGTACCCACTAACCACCCCCATCTACAGATATTAGATACCTTAACAGAGGCAAGTGTGGGGAGTGGGGGTGTGGAGAACTTATTTTTCTGCCTCTGCTGCTTCTCAGTTGCCTTTTCTCAAAACAGTCCTGATGCCAAAGTTACACATGTTGAGGTAACATGTTCTGACCCCTTTGACTGTTGAATGAGGGCGTCTCTCCCCTTTAAGCTGGCTTCATTGTTTCTGATCATGAAAGACAACTTTGAGTTTTCAAGTGTTTGCTGCAGACATTAAAATATTCATATGATGTAGATGGTGAGTGCAGCTGCCCATGGAGAAATAGCAAGAGTTCATTTTTCACTAAGAATGAACTCTTGGGAGAAGTCAGTTCACCACGAGAACCTTGTCTGTCTTGATTGCATTGACTATATTTTAGCTATGGTTGTTGCTTTCAAGAGACAGATAAATCTTTGGACTGTCTAACAAATTTTGGGCATATATGCCGGGTGTATGCATACATGTGTGTGCATATGGATATGTGCTTTGGTTTCAGACCTGAAGCAGTTTTTATCATGCAATTAAGCACTAACAAATGTAATAGCATTTGATGGCTTTGACGTTGGAATCGTGGGACTGGCTTGGAGCTGAGTTTCTCTAATTATATTTAATTGCATGTCCCTGAATTTGACACTGAGTCTGCTTTGAAATGAATGGTTTGATGGTTTGATGGCTTGGATGCTCTCTCCCAGCTGGACAGGATGAAGACATGAAGGGGTCATGGCATGTGCCCACCCTGGGAAGACTCTCTGCTGGTCCCTTCATGGCAGCTGCAGGGCTGATAGAACCAGCACCACAAGACCACACATATTTCTTAAACTTTCAATATTTTTCTTGTTGATTTCTTGACTTTGTCCTTTGATGATAAGTGAGTCAAGGGAAATCTACTCCAGAGATGCTGTTGTTGAATTTATCAATGTCCTGAGGAAGGCAGATTCTACAGCATTTTCTGATGCAATTGCCAGAGGCTAAGTACAGCATGGACCACTTCTGAGTACCAATTCTGTGAATACTCCAGGCCCCAGGTTCTCTCTCAGGTTCATTCTCTACTTTTAAATATTTCTTGATATTGACTTCTTGGAGGTTTGTATTCTAGGAATATCTATCTACTTTTGAACTAGTAATTCCTTTTCTGAGAATCAACATTAGAGAAAGAGAATGTTTTGCAAACGATTGGAAGGGCAGACATTAAGGATGACCATGTTCTCATTATTTGCAACTTATTGCTCAAATAGAGTGTTTGCAGACAGGGCTTTGCTGTGAGGCCAAGATGCCCTCAAACTGTGACAATCCTGCCTTGAGTCTCAAGTGCTGAGGTTACAGCATGTGCCACTATACCTGGCTCATAGTTTCAGAAATAATCTGTAACATTCATTGTTATTTTATTATTTTTAGTCTATTTCTTCTTTTTTTTTTTTTACTTCTACTTCTTCTTCTTTTTTTGACTTGTGCTCTTATCAGCAACTCCAAGAAATAAGCAGGAAAATTAAAATACATAATGTTAAATAGTGGGAAGGACATGAAAAATTTTATAAAGATATATGAAATAGCCGGGCGGCGGTGGCGCACGCCTTTAATCCCAGCACTCGGGAGGCAGAGCCAGGCGGATCTCTGTGAGTTTGAGGCCAGCCTGGGCTACAGAACGAGATCCAGGACAGGCACCAAAACTACACAGAGAAACCCTGTGTTGAAAAAACCAAATATATATATATATATTTGTCAGGAAGACTGTACTGCAGGCTGGTGCCAAAGAAAGGCCAATAGGAGAGGGTGGGGGTTGTGACCTGTGTGCATGAGGTAAAGTAACTGAGGCAGACTGGGTGACAAAGGTCCTGAGGTCAGGCAATGCCTAGCGTGTTGAAGGAGCAGCAGGGAGGCTGTGTGCAGACATCAGCAGACAGAGAATGATAGGTGGCCTGGCTGACCAGGTTAGAGGAGGAAAGAAAAGTCATGTCTGGATATATCTACTGATGGAGAGATCAAGGATTATATATGAACTAAAGGCTTATCCAAAGGCTTTTAAAAAATAGTTATGTTATACATATTTGGCAGCAGTTAATTTCTGTGGCCTGACTGGACTAAGGGTGCCCAGGAAGATGGTTATGCATCATCTGAGAGGCAAGTATTTATCTTCTAATACTTATAAAAATATCAATGTTTTATTACATTTATTTATATGTGGGGGGTCACATGTGCTTTCCTTCCTTCTACCACGGGTGTCCTGGGGCTGGTGATGGTGGAGGTGGATAGGACTCAGGTCTTCAGGCTTGGCAGCAAGTATCTTCACCAACTGAGCCATCAAACCAGCACTCAAGATGTTTTTTCAGAATGGCTTAACAAACTCCAGTGCCCCGCAGAACAGACATGTGTTTGGTTTGGTTTGGTTTTGAGACAGACTCTCATTCTGTAGTCCAGAATGACTGACTCTACACTCACTATGTAGCCCACTACGAATTCAAAGCAATCCTTTGCTCTCATCCCTCCAAGGGCTGGGATTTCAGGCAGGAGCCACCACAGCCTGGTGGATTTGCATTTTTAGAAGGGCCACTGTCACTGTTTGGTTCAAACTTTGGTTTGTGATTACCCATTAAAACATGTGGGGGAAGCTACCATTTTATCTTCATATTGGATCCAGAATGCTTCCTGTGAGGCCCCTTTCTGGCCACTGAGATAAGATTGGTGGCCTTGAGTTATAATGACAGCCCAGCCCTTTGAGGTATCAGACCCTGATCTCTCCTCACAGGCTTCAGGCAGGAGGATGAACTGCTGTCCAGGACAAGGCACTGCCAGACCTGTAAATCTGCACTTGCTGTGCATGATGGGAGCTGTGTGACATGTCAGCGAAGCTCCTCAGCGGTTGTCACCATCACTAGATGGATAAGATGTCACCAGGAATAGATGACTGCATCGAAGGCCCAGGTTGGTTCCATCTAATATGATCAAATACTATGTTAAACCTTGTCCATATCACAAAAGTTCAGTTTTGCGCAGCACAGTTTAAAATTTTATAGTAGTTTGTCATGTCCAAGAACAACTGGGCTTTATATCTGACGTTTTTCGGAACATGAAGTGGATAAAAATAGCTACCTTCCTACACTGCATAGATTTTAAATAGCCAGAGATTCCAAGCTAATGGAACTTGTCACGCTCTTCAGGATTACTGACATTTTTTCCTCTATAATTATTTGCTAAGTTAGAGCCCACTGTGCCAGGATTATTTATTTATTTATTGCTAAATATGTGAAATCAGACAATTTAGAGATTGTCACACAATGCCAGCAGCTGTTTTCTCTTGCTTGAGGGCACCAGTGACAAAGCCTAGCACCAAGTGACATTATTTCTCTGAGTTTGGAAGAGCATGTTGCCAACAAAGAGGGAGCCATGTGCGGATGTGCTGTCCTAGTGGAGGACATTCACTTGAGAGCATTGATCTCAGTTACACCTCCCAGCAGAATGGAGACTGCTCCAAACTTGCTCAAACAATGTTCAGTCCCTTTCTCTTTTTGAGTCATTTACAGATTTCTGAAGATTGAAACAGTCCTTGTTAGGCTCAGGAAGGTACGAATGGGCTGCTGTCTCCCAGGACAGTGGTACCTGGGAGTAAATAGGTGTAGTAGTGTAAATGGGTTTTTCTCAGACTTGCTTTTTCTAAGAGTTACTTGATTTTCATTTATGTGTATGAGAGATGTGTACATGTGAGTGCAGGTACCCTTGAGGCCAGAAGAGGGCATCAGATTCCCTCCGGAGTTACAGATAGTTGTGAGTCTCCCAACTTGGGTCCTAGGACTCAAACTTGGGTCCTCCATAAGAGCCAGAAACATTCTTCAGCATCTTGCCAGCCTTTGGTTTGTTTTGTTGTTGTTAAAAAGCTTGGGGCCATTTTTGGTGATTACATCAGAGCTATGGGGACTGACCTCAAGTGTCAGAGACCACAGGTGCTGTTAACAGCCCACAGTGCACAGGGTAGCACCTCCCCCACCCCACACACACCAAGGTGTCCTTTCCCAGATAGACAGCATCATGAACTGGAAAGTCTTAGTATATTGAACTGAGTGGCTACCACTATTTGTGAGGCTTTATGTACAAGGGACATAGGATACCAGTATAGAGATGGATTATGAGGAGGCTTGCAGGCTTCCTTTGAAAAAATCTCTTCAGAATTACCTGAACAACGATTTTTTTAAATTTTATTTTTTATTTATTAAGAAATTTTTAAAATTCATTTTACATACCAAAGATCCCCCTCTTCCTTCCTCCCATCCCCTAGCCCCCCCCACTCCCTCCCCATTCACTCCTACAAAAAGGTAAGGCCTCCCATGAGGAGGCACATTTAGTAGAGGCAGGTCCCCTTCCCTGCCTCAAGGCTGTGCGAGGTGTCCCATCATAGAAGTGGGCTCCAAAAGCCCTGCTCATGCACCAGGGATGGACTCTGATCCTACTACCAGGGGGCCCCCCAAGTAGATCATGCTACACAACTGTCTCACTATGCAGAGGGCCTAGTCCAGTCCCATGCAGGCTCCACAGCCATTGATCTAAATTTCATGAGTTTCCACTAGTTTGGTTTGGTTGTCTCTGTAGGTTTCCCCATCATGATCTTGATGCCCCTTACTCACAGAATCCCTCATCTCTCCCCTTGACTGGACTCCTGGAGCTCAGCCTGGTGCCTGGCTGTGGACCTCTGCATCTGCTTCCATTAGTTACTGGAGAAAGGCTCTATGGTGACAGTTAGGGTACCCATGGATCTGATTACATGGGTAAGCCAGTTCAGGCACCCTCTCTACCATTGCTAGTAGTCTAAGGTGGGGTCATCCTTGTGGATTCCTGGGAACTTTCCTAGCACCCGGTTTCTCCCTATCCCCATGATGTCTCCCTCTACCGTGGTATTTTTTATATGTATTTATTTGTTAATCTTTCCTTGCATGGCATTTTAAAGATTTATTTACTTATTTTTTTATGAGTGTTTTGTCTCATATATATACATATATATGTATATACATTTGTGCACAATGTGAACATAGTACCAGTAGAGGCCGGAAGAGAGCATCAGATTCCCTGGAACTGGAGTTACAAGTTGTTGTGAGGTGCCATGTGGATGCTGGGAACCAAACCTCAGGTCTCTGAAAGAGCAGCCTGTACTCTTAACCACTGAGCCATCTCTCCAGCCCCTTGTATAGTATTTATAATAGAAATTTTAACAATTTGGAAGAAAAAAAATCTTGGACACATGTGCTCTTCTTTCAGAGACTTTGTTTTTAGAAGTTTATTCTAAGGAAATAATTTTTTCACAGGCACAAATTTACATCTGAGAACATTTGCTTATATTTTGAAAACTTGTCATATGCTGAACTTAATGTGTAAATTGTACCTGGATAGAATAGAGCTAACGTGTGTGTGTGTGTGTGTGTGTGTGTGTGTGTGTGTGTGTGTGTGTG
>CABHPR010153219.1:55749-73613 GCA_902168415.1 Peromyscus melanophrys
TTCTTTCTTTCTTTCTTTCTTTCTTTCTTTCTTTCTTTCTTTCTTTCTTTCTTTCTTTCTTTCTTTCTTTTTCTTTCCAATTTTCTTACAGTTGGATGAGAAGTATTGTCAAGGTGATATTTCTTCTGGTGATTATGTGTCCATGACCATTTATTCTTTGTCATAGAACCTGCCTTGAGGACCATGTGTCTGAGACATTTCATGAGAATGTGGTGGCATTCTAGTTTGCTTTATGTTTCTATGGCAAACACTGTGACCAAAAGAAACTTGAGGAGGGAAGGGTTGATTTCAGGTTACAATTCTAGGGTCACAGTCTATCTATGAAGGAAGTCAGGGCAGGAACTTGGAAGCAGGAACCAAAGTAGAGGCCTTGGAGGATGGTTGCTTACTGGTTTGCTCCACATGGCTTACTCATCCTGTTCTTTGATATTATCTAGGACCACCAGCACGGGGTGGGGGGCACACTGCCCTCAGTGAGCTAGACTTGTCCTCATCAGTCACGAATGAAGAAAATACACTACAGACTTGCCTACAGCTCCTCACTTGAGACACTCTCTTTTCTTAAAGGACTCTAGCTTGTGTCAAGTTGACATAAAACTTAGCAGGATAAGGAGGAAAGAGCTTATTTGGTTTATCCTCTCAGGTCACAGTCCGTCACTGAGGGAGGTCAGGGCAGGATCTCAAGCAGGAACCATGAAGGAGAGCTCCTGACTGTCTCACTCTCTGGCTCATGCTCAGCTGGCTTCCTTCTGTAGCTCATTACCCCCCCTCCCAACCATCCCCCTCCCTCCCCACCTAGGAATGTGCTGGGCCCTCCCACATCAATCCTTATTCAAGACAAGGGCAGAGGTCAGTCTCGTTGAGGCAGTTCTTCAGTTGAGGTTCCCTCTTCCCAAGTGACTTTTGGTTGTGTCACATTGACGGTTAAAAACTAACCAGTGTAGGCAGTGACTGGTCTTGACTTGGATCTCCTAAGAAATCACCATTTAAAACAAAACCAAACACAAACAGAAACAACCACCACCACCAAGACACACAGGGACAAGAAGAGATTTCCTGCTTCATATTTAGGACCAGTCTTGCCTGTACGTCCTTATTAATAACATTCTTAGCGGAAGTAAACACAACAATTTAAAACAAAGTGTACTTTTTAAAACTCACTCCGGATTGAAAAATAATGCTGATGACTGCAGGCTGCATGTTTGAAAATGTTTCTCAATTCTTGGTCCGATGAGAAGAAATGAAAGTCACATTCTACACAAGTGCACCAAGGAAATGCTGTATCACTAGCTCTGGGGTTTGCAGTAATGCCACTTATGGTACACACACACACACACACACACACACACACACACACTTACACACACAGATACACACACAACACATATGCACACACATAAGGACACACACAGACACATACACGTACCACATATGCACATACACTCACAGAATACATGTACAAGTACACACACAGATACATATACCCATACACTCACATACAGGTACACATATATAAACAGACACAGACATGCACAAGCACACACACACACACAGAATACATGCACAAGTGCACATACACAGATACATACATACACACTCACACCCAGGCACACACATATAAACAGACATACACATGCACAAGTGCACATACACACACACACACACACACACACACACACACACATACACACACACATGCACAGATACACTCAGTCTGAATATTGTGCCATAAACCTGAATCCCAACCTCAATCTGTGAATCCCTCCCCTTTCTGAAGAAAACGTCTCAGTCCCCATAGACAAGCAAGGCAAATGAAACTTGCCTTGGTAGCAGTTCCAGATTAATGGCCTCCTCAAATGTGAGAACTAAAAGAAATGACAGCCAGTTAGAAGGGCTAATCGTTTCCTCACAGCTTGCTAGAACAGCACTGTTTCCATGGCTGTGCGGGAGATTCTGGTTTCGGACTAAAACCATTCAGTTATATATCAGCTATATTAAATGAAATCATTTTATATATCATCATATTTATTGTATATATATATATCATATATTCCCAGTTTTCAAATAAAAAATTCAGAATCATGAAAGTAAGAGAGAGAGAGAGAGAGAGAGAGAGAGAGAGAGAGAGAGAGAGAGAAGGAGGGGTGGAGAATGAAGGGAGAGACAGGGAGAGACAAATGAGTGTTAGAAGATACATTTTCAATGAGCCAGGAGCTTTCCTGTCAGCTTTGATTTTTAGTTAAAAACTAAACAATATACTAAAATATAACAACAATACTAAAAACACGACTAAAGAGCTTTTGAAGTCAGATAAAAATCACATAGAAAGAAAAGGTGAGCTTTCCTCCTCCAAGACAATGTCCCTAATGCTAGGAAACATAAAAAATACATGTGGGATGTTTGTCCTGTATCTTTTGCTTAACCCATGGATGTGTTTCTCTGTAATACATACTTTACACAGTTATAATGAGTCAACATCATAAATACTCATTGTCCTTTAGTGGGAACTGACAAGTGTAGCATGAATCTTAAAGAGTTCTTATTAATAAAATCAAACCTGAGGCCAGTTATAGGGGTAAACACTGGAAGGTCAGAGAGATAGAACAAGCCACAGCTATCTCACCTTGCTGGATCTTCAGCTGGTCTTGCTTCCTCAGACTGGAAGCCTCTATGACCTCATATCCAAATGACTCTCAGCTGAACTGCTGCTAGAAGCCTGAATGCTTAACCAGGCCAAATGCTTCTCCAGGCCAAATGCTTCTCCAGGCCAAAGGCCTCTAGTTTCTGTTCCTCACACCTTATATACCTTTCTGCTTTCTACCACCACTCCCTGGGATTGAAGATGTGCTTTCTGGGATTAAAGGCGTGGGTCACCACGCCTGGCTGTTTCCCATGTGGCCTTGAACTCACAGAGATCCAGAGGAATTTCTGTCTCTGGAATGCTAGGATTAAAGGCATATGCTACCACTGCCTATCCTCATGTTTAATATTGTGGCTGTCCTGTTCTCTGACCCCAGATAAGTTTATTAGCATACACAATATTTTGGGGAACACAATACCACCACAGACAAGATATGTTTGGAATTAGCAATGGTCATTCCAACCTCAACCATAACATTTGGAAATACAATTCATAACTATTTTTAAAATTATTTTATGTGAATAAATGTCTGCACATGTGTATGTACATCATGTGTGTGCAGCACCCCTGGAGGCCAGAAGAGGGCACAGGATTTCCTCATTCTGGACTTACAGGTGGTTGTGAGCCACCATGTGGGTACTGGGAATTGAACCAGGATCTTCGGGAAGAACAGCCAGTGGTCTTAACTGCTGAGCCACCTCTCCAGCCCTACATTACTTTTCTTGTTGTGACTAAATATCCAACAAGAAGCAGCTTAGGGAGGAAGGGCTTATTTGGGGTTTATAATTCCAGGAGATACAGTGCATCGCAGTGGGGAAGTGATGGTGATAAGAGCAGGAAGTGGTTGGTGGGTCACATTGCACCCACAGTCAGGGAGCAGAGAGTGATGGATGCTGGTGCTCAGCTCATCTTCTCTTTATTATGCAGCCTGGGGACCCAGCCCATGGCATGATGATGCTCACGTTCAGGGTGGGTCTTCCTACCTCAATTAACCTCATCTAGAAAAGTCCTTACTGACATGGCCAGAGATTTTTTTTTTCTCACAGTGGGTCTAAATCTGTTGAAGTTGACAATAAAGATTAATGGTCAGATCTTTTGGCCCTCAACACACCTTGATCTATCCATACATCTGAGTCAGGCCCTGCCTGTCTGTGCTGGAGCGTCCCCCAACCCTCCCTTCCCATCACTCAGAATAGAAACAAAGCTGCCTTATAATCCACATGGTCCTATGGCACAGGCTGGTGAGTGTCAGCCTGATGGCCCAATCCTGCCTCTGTTCATTTCAGTACAGTTGGCAAGCTCAAAAAACATTTTTTTTAAATGTTTCAAATGGCTGGAAAAACCTCAAATGGAGAACATTTGTAGCTTGTGAAACTGATATGAAATTCAAATATTGGTGTCCACAAATAAAGTTTTATTGGCATACAGCCACTCCTATGTGTTAAGTGTTTTCTGTGACTGCTCCCATGCTGCAGTGACAGGGCTGAGGTGTCTTAGTTAAGAGACATGTGCAGCCCAGAATGTCAGAAATCTGCACCATACGACTTGTTCCAGGAAAAAACCCACCAATGCCAGTCCCAGTCCACTGTCTGTCCTGGCCCAGCTCTGCTCTTTTTCCATTCCTAGGAACCACACAGCCTTCCCCATGGCTCTTCTGTAGATACGGTTGGTTGTCTCTTTCCCTGGGACCTTTGCTTCATTCCACCAGATTATATGGCTTTAACTCTGCAGAGGCCTGTAGGGTTCCTCCTGACTCAGTCAGACTCTGCCTTCTCCCTGCGTCGTCCTGAGCAACTCTGTTTAAAAATGGAGACTTCCTCTTTGATTCCTTCCTCTTTTGCAGTTAGTGTGTCTTAAAAACTCCCGCATTCTCAAGCTTTTACCTGATTGTTTTGTCTCTGCCTGTTACATTATTGAGTTTTGTGAACTCATGCTTTTTTTAAATGTATATATATATATATATATATATATATATTTAATTAAAATTCTTTTCTTTTAATCGCCCAGTTGTCAGGATGAACATCTAGTCCATTGTAGATGCTCAATAACTACAGTGCTTGGATGTACATTAAGTATATGTATCAGGGTTGTCTAAGATCAGAGAGAGAGAGAGAGAGAGAGAGAGAGAGAGAATTCTTGTCTACATCTGGAGAATCTGAGATCCCAGTAGCTGCTCAGTCCACAAGGCTGGATGCCTTGGTGCTTCCAATCAGCTGCTGAAGGCCAGGAGAGCCACAATACACATTGTAACATTAGAAACTGTTCTCGAATGCTTTTAGAGGCATTATTATATTAGTTATTTCTAAATGACAAGCTGTCACAGGACCACCACTGTCCCTGTTTTCATTTCCTCCCCTCAACCCCCTCTGATTGTCTCTGAATGGGACCAACAGTGCAGAATCCTCAGCAGCCCGCCTGCTTTATTCCCTCTGTAGCCGAGGGCAGCCCCAGGATGCTCCCACTCAACCCGAGTTAAGAGACATGTTAGGAGAGATGTTCCTGTTTGGGTTTGCAACGAGCTGTCTCCTCTTTTAGCAGAGTTGAGCTAAGTTGTTTGATCGTGGCCTTAGCCGCACACATCAATAATTAAGGGAAACATCTTACGAGCGTGCGTCTTTGGATTTTCTTTTTAATTCCTAGAGGGAAAAACATTTAATGAAACAGTCAAATAAAACCCACTTTCCTTCAAAGCTGAATTTCAATGGGAACTGCCAACAGCATCTATAGAATCATCAAGACTAATGTAATTTGAGAGGTGTCAAGATTGGATACACCTCCCTAGATGATCTCTCTCTCTCTCTCTCTCTCTCTCTCTCTCTCTGTCTCTCTCTCTCTCTCTCTCTCTCTTTCTCTCTCTCTCTCCCTCCTTTCATGTGTAGTCTATGATATTTAGTGTCTTCCTCTAGTACTCTGAGCCTAGTTTCTTGAGGCAGCATCTTTCGCTAAACCCGGAGCTCACCAATTCAGCAAGACCGGCTGGCCGACCTGCTTCAGGAATCCTCCTTTCTCTGCTTCCCTAACAGTCGGATTACAGGCATATGCCACCACATGCAGCTTTTTGACATGGGTTCTGGGAGTTCAGTCTTAAGGCCTCAAGCTTTGATGGCAAGCATGACCAGTGGGTCCATTTTTCTAGCCTATGTTGAACTATTTACAGGACAGAATATCAGCTCAAAGTGAACGCAGATTCTCTGTAGGGTATGAGATAGTGTCTGAAGCTCATCAAGGTTTTGCATGGACTTCTTAAGATAATGACTAAATTAGTCAGGATAAGCTAAGTAATGCTTCAGCAACAAGTACTGTACAACCCAAACAGAGCTCAGGGTCAGAACACAATAAAAGTTTGCACAGTCGGTGCGTCCCAGTCTAATGTCAATTAGTACTTGTCTTCCATCTGGGTCTCAGGGTCTCTAAGGTTACTGAGGCAGAGAAAGAAGCAGAGGACACACAATGGCTCTGAGCTGTACTGCCTCCCTTTGCCCTAACACATCCTACCACAGAAGACAAGTGTGGGAGCAGGAAGCAGAGCCAGGCCGTTTCTGCAATCATTAGGGATGGGGTGGTAAAGACTTGATCTGCAGTCTGGGACCCAGGGATTTCCATCGGGAGTGGTTTTCCCTAAGCAAGCGTACCATTCTGTCTTCTTCTGAGCTGTCACTAATTGTCATTCTCCTTCTGTTTTATTCCTTGCCCTGCCCCAACTCAATGACCCATATAATATATGGCTCTCAATACCTGGGATCCAATAGGGACACTAAGATGGATTATTCTTTGGGTCTGAGATTTATTAGGGAAGCTATTTGCAACATGGAAAGATAGTATGACAGGGATTCTGAGGAGCATTCAAGTCCATGAAGCAAGGTAGAGGTCACTCCTTGTATGTTTCAGAGGGTAGGTGGCGGTGGGTGGGGGTCCCATGCTTTTTAATTGATAGGTAGCCCATTGTCTTAGGGTTTCTATTGCTGTGAAGAGACACCATGACCATGGTAACTCTTGTAAAGGAAGGCATTAAATTGGGGATGGTTTACAGTTTTAGAGGTTTAGTCCATTATCGTCATGGTGGGACATGTCGTGCAGGGAGACATGGTGCTAGAGGTGTGAGAGTCCTATATCTTGATCTGCAGGCAGAAGAAGGAAAAACTATATATCACACTGGGCATATCTTGAGCATATATGACCTCAAAGGCCATACCCACAGTTTCACACTTCCTACAATAAGACCATACCTCCTAATAGTGCCACTCCCTATGGGCCAAACATTCAAACACATGACTCTGTGGGGACCATACCTATTCAAACCACCACACCCATTGCACCTGCTTGCATTCAGGTTGTCTCTGATTTGCAAATGGCAGAGAAGGGGGGAAGGTTCATTCTTTAGTTAATGTGCACCCCTTAACAGGGTGCCCCACCCATAGCACCAGCTTGCTTAGGGTACTTGGTACACTTCCTTTGAAGAAGAGATTGAGGGTTTGCAGGGAGCTTTTCAGTAGGATGCTGACATCTCTTTTACAGTTACTGTGAGGGCAGAGAGAGGAAGATGCCATTACATGTAAGCACGGTTTGAATGACCCCCAGACCAAACCTAACATGTGTCACCCAGCCTGTGCATCTATCCCTTACTAGTGTGGGCCAGGATGACCATTTCCACTGTGTCTGCACAAGAGGCCACAAATGCATCTCCAACATTAAGATTCAAGGTCATAGATGAGGTCTGCATCACCCAGTGGCATCACGGGCTACATCACACTGAACTCACAGGCTGACTGTTATTTGCAGAGCTGTGTGTTTACATGTCACGGCTGAAGTCAAGCTGTTATTATCTTTATTATAGCTCAGAATGATCTGGCATAAAATCAATGCTCCCATATGCTTCTGGTAATAAAACTTTCTGGGAATCATAGAGTAATTCAGTGGCAGTCACAAGGAACTCCCGCTGTGGCCTGCTGGGAGCAGACAGGAGGGTGTGTTTTTGGTTTATCTGGATATGTTTTGCTCCAAAAGTGGAAAGCATTGCCTTTTAGCTGCACACCCTGCTGAATGTCCAGATTTTATTTGTGTGGATAGCTAAATCAATACTTAAAATAAGTGATTAAATACAGCCTGGAGATGCCAGTCATGGGTCAATTCATTAAGGAGGCAGATCAGGGAAGGCACGGTAGAGTAACACAAAGAATGTGGGTTGGAGCTGAAGGGGCAGAATTCCCGTTCTCACTGTGCCGCTAAGTGACTCTGCGACCTCTCCTTTGTGCTCCTGAATTTTCTCACGTATATTATAGGAGATTAATCTGGAACATTCTAAAGCCTCTTTCTCCATCACAATTCTTTCATTATATACTCTCTACAAAAGACACAGAGAAGTTAACCTGTTCTTCAGAAGACACCCTAAAATAAGTAGATGGTCTCTTTCTTTTGTTTGAGACGGGGCCTCATCTGTCCCAGGCTGGTCTTTAATTCACTAAGCAGCCAAGGATGGCCCTGTCCTTCTTGTCCTCCTGCCTCTGTGTTTCATCTGGAGTGTTGGGATGACAGGTATGTGTCACCAGGCCTGGTTGGAATCACCATTGATGCAAATGTTAAGCAGCCACTAAAATGGTGAAATAATTAACGACATAGGAGAAATAAAGTATGTCTAACCTGTTTTTAAATATGTAAACATGAGAGGGGAGAATTGTCACCGAAACGGACAACTTCTCTTTCTGGGTGGCTTCTCGATGGAGCTTATTTTATTCCTAATACCTTTTCAGTATTCTTTAAATTTTCTAAATGCTAGAATTAAAAAAAAAAAGCCCTTCTCATTGTCTTAAAATTTGACTGCTTACCAGATACCTAAATCTTAATGTCCTCTGGTGTCTCTCAACACACAAGGATACTAATCCCTCCTTCCCTTTTTCTAAAACATACATTTATAATTATAATGAAATAAAATTGATAAACAATATAACCCAGGATTGTCTGTAACTACTGGGTATGTGTGTATGTGGTATAACCCAGGATTGTTTATGTTATAATTACTGTGTGTGTGTGTGTGTGTGTGTGTGTGTGTGTGTGTGTGTGTGTGCATGTGCCCATGTGCGCAGTGAGATCCTGTGACCTTGGGCATGATCAGTTCATGTATGGGAAATGCTTGTGTCATGAGTCTCCCTCCTATCTCTATTAAATGCTTATGGAACTCACATCAATAGGACAACTGAGAAATGTCCCCATTATTCTTCTTTGGGGAAGAAATATCTGCAAGAATCTCTGTTCTGTACTGATGCGCACCATCCTCACCATTTCTTACAGTCCCATATATCTCTCTTCTGTTCCCTGGGAACAGTGTATACCATGTGCCTCTGCACTTCCCCATGTGCCGGTTCATCTATCTTGTGTGCCACATTTCCTGCTCCAGCCAAAATGTCATCATCCTTTATCAGACCCAAGATATTTTTGACATTTAAGGTACACCATTATGTTTTGTGCCCAAGAAAATTCAAATGCTGCTAAGAAACCTACAGCTTGTGATTAGATATCAGATGTGTCCTATTGCTGAGATACAAAATGGGAATTTAAACCAGTGAAATGACACAGTTTGTAGGGAATGGGAGGAGCTGTCCTTAAGTGATGAAGGTGCAAAGACTCAGTGTCATGGGTTAGACAAGAATGCCATATTTGGGGTAGCACTGATATTAAACTGAGTGTGGTGATTAGGACTTGAGAGAATCAAACAAAATGATAGGCCACATATAGCCAAGGCTAGCTGTGAATACCACCCAACACAAAGTCATAAACCTACTTAAAGCATCGTGAGCTTTTGTATTGTTTCATATCTCAGTTGTCCAGTTCTATACCATGGGCTTTGTACATGACAATGTCCAATGTCATATTGCAGTGTCAAAATGGCATCACACTTATATACATTACACACATGCCCTCAGTGGTTACTAGTTCCTATTTACTATAATTTATCGGGACACCTGTCACATCACCTTCATTATGAATCTGTCCTGGATCTTACCACCAAAGCTGTCCCTTCTTTTGACCCAATAACAGTAATGTTCAAAGTCTCATTCTACCGATGTTTCCCAACCTTGATGAACAAGCTTTGAAGACAGAAAAGGTCATGTCACCTCAGAAACGTGGACAGAAACACAGAGGGTCTTCAATCAGCCTTTGAAGCCAGAAGAAACCCTAGATGTTTATTTTTCAAACTCTCCACACACTTCTGTTGAAATAGCAGACAGAGTTCATCAGAGGAGGCCATCAGAGTCCTGTCATGTGGAAAGATGCAGGAGATGCTGTCTGTCTTAGAACCTAGGATACTTGCCCTGTACCATTCTCCCAAACTCAGTAGCCATTAGGAATGTCAGAAGGTCCCTTAGATACTGTCAAAGGCCACATAGGGATAAAAGTTGATGTTTGTGTGTATGTAAACACACACACACACACACACACACACACACACACACACACACACACACACCCAGGCTTGAAAGGAGAATTATCAATCCGTCAAGTCTGGAAACAGTGGCTGTCCCGTCCTCTGTGATGACTGTACAGCACGAGCCTTGTAAGTGCTTCCCAGGCATGACCCTCTTCAGTCCTTGTGGAAATCTCCTGAGGTAGGCACAGCAAAAATCCCAGTCCATAGGGAGAGACACTGACAGCTCATAGATGTGGGAGCTGAAATGGGCATTATCCCAGGGTCTTTGATGGATGCTCTCTTTCCCTTTCCTAGGCTCCTGCTCTCTATTTCTCCTCCCTCTCTCTTTGATGGGTTCTGGCTATGTTGCCTAGACTGGCTTTTATATCCCCCTGCCTCAGATGTCCAAGTAGGTGGACTGAGAAGTACATGCCATCATACCTGGCCACCGTGGTCTGTAATTCTAGAGTCCTGAATCTAGGTTAGTGACATCTCTTTGGCTTATTAAGTTAGTGTCAGAACCAAGTCTGTAATCAGGCTTTTCTCTGGAATGTTGACTGGTTTCTCTGCCAATGATCTTTCCCATTCTGGGATTTAGATATATTGTATTTGTTCATTTTTTTCTTTTTTTTGAAAAAGAGTGCCTTTGTCCTCCACAGAGCCGTGTTTGAAAGACAGAATGATCTGCTGACAGAGAGCTTAGTCCTAGAAAGCAAGCCAGACTGAGAGGAGAGAGGGAGAGGAAGCTAGATTCCATTAATGCTTCCAATCCAATTGCATACTGGGATAGGGTTCTGGAAAGCAAAGAGAAACAGCTCTCAGATGAACTCAGCATCATTACAGCAGGCATATGGCTCCCCTAGATAAACAGTCAGGCTCTGATTTCTCTCCTAGGAAAAGCACAACAGTGTTGTTTTACATTTGATGGCTTGAAGTCCAGTGAAATCAAAAGCAAGGCTTTTGTGGATTTCAGTCCCTTTATTCTGTTCTCTTCTGCTCCCCTGTGAGGCACGCTCTTGAAAACAGTGCAAAAATGAGGAAAATTGTAACCAACAGCTTCGTAAATATGCAGGTCATTTCCCTTCCTCATTTCCTTTGAAAAGATGGCGGTGTAAATTTGCCAATTCATTTTCCGTTCCCCCCATGAGGCAAGGCAGAAACAGAGGAGCTATCTGTTAAGAAATGCGTGGAGCTGCCAAAACCCTGCTGAGCAGGGCTCAACATCTGGAAATCAGACTGTCGCCAGGGCAGGGAGTGAGGAAGCTAATTCTCCTGCTGTTAGCCGCAGATAAAGCCTTGCTCATTAAGGCTTGGAGTGATGTCCAGGGAATTCAATCTGACTGCTCAAACTCCTGTCATCTGGTAGGGGTCTTGCCTCGTGTTCCTAAAGTCTCCCAAAGGAGCACGTGACGCTGTTAAGCGGTGGGGATGACACCGTCTATGTTGAGTTCCTCAGTTAAAGGCACTTTGTTTAAACACACAGTCATTGTTGGATTTATAGTCCATGTTTGCTCGGAATTTACCCTAAATAAAATATTCTTGTTAGCTTTTCAGTTGATGTCTATAATGATTCGTCTTTAGTCTAATGTAGTTTTTGATTTTCTTTGAATTATAAAGAAGGATTTGAACTGCTTCATAAATTTTGACAACGAAATCCATGATGGTAGATGCTAGCCACCTTAAAGCATTCCATGTCTGCCCCCCTCCCCGTGTCTGTCTGTAGCATACTACAGCTGTGAATTGATAATAAAGAGATGGGCTTGGTGGTACATGACTCAATGCCAGCTGTCAGGAGGTTGGTATAGATAGAGTATGAGTTTGAGGCTAGCCTGAGTTATAGAGCAAGACCCAGTTTCAAAAAATCCAGGCCTGGATGTAGTTTGACTGCAGGGCACTTGCCTGCTGTGGGTATCTGTACATGGCCCTGGGTTTGATCCCTAATGCCATGGGAAAAAAAATGTAAAACTGTGTAATTTAAAGCATGAACTGATAACACAACGTTTTCCTCCAGGGCTCAGTTCTAGTTCATCATTCCACAAGCACTTGCTACCAGGCAGCACGGACACTAATCTTTGGAATCACATTGCTCCGTTATTAAATTAATGGTTCACATTCGTTGACAAAGAGTGTTCAGTCAACATCTGGATGAACAGAATTCAGTTGCTCTTAGAGAAACTGTGTGGAGTGAGTGCATTTTTACCCACTTGTGATCATTTACTTGTTACTGGGTGCTATCTTCAGTAAGTATGAAGCTGAATAGCTTCTGAGCAGGCGCTGGTGAACTTAGGCCGTGTTAATGATATACATTAACACTCCATATATTTAAAGGATTAAAATGTGGCTAATTATAATTATATATAATGATGTTTGTATTACCATATACAATTATAAAACAATAAATAATTCATAATTAATGTTCATGAGTTAGCAAGAGACTGCACACAATTAGCAGCGACAGAAAACACACAGGAAGTATGCATTTATGCAATGCCACGCATTAATGTTTAATGGACTTTGCAGGAAATGGCTAGACATTAAGTCTATCAGTCTCCCAGGACACAGGCTTGTATCTGTTAACCATCCCCAACTATGTCCTTTCCCAGTCAGTCTTTACCTCCACTTGTATCAAACAAGGATGACTACTGTCAAACTCCTGCTGTTTCTAGGGCTTTCTGGCAGTGAACTCATACCATTCTTTTGTCTCTCACTGGGCAAAAATGCCTCTTTTTGAGATTAAAGTGTGATTGCATACAATCGTTGCTTGTTCTTTTCATTGTTTGGAGCACTACATTGCATACGTTGTATTTTTTTCCATTTTCATTTTCAGTGGACTTTTGTGTTGTTTCTGGTTTAAGGTTGTTATAGATAAGCCACTGTGAGAAAATTGCTAGATGAGTCATGTAAATATTTGTTTTCACTTCAACAGATGTGTATAGAAGTGGAATTACCTGGTCATATGGTGGGGTACACACAAATTTATGTGGGACATGTAGATTATTTTCTAAAACAGTTGGACTACTTCCCTACCCTACACATCAACGTGAGTTCTAGGTGCTCCACAGCCTTTTCAGTGTTTGATGATGTCATTCTTCCTTGTTTCAGCATTATCGGATTCATACAGGGACATCTTGCTGTGACTATGTTCTGTTTCCTTGATGAATACATATAGTGTGCTTATTGGCTATGTGTGTGTGTGTGTGTGTGTGTGTGTGTGTGTGTGTGTGTGTGTGTATGTGACATGCATGTGTGAGTGCAGGCAGGCATAGGCCACAGTGTGCACATGGAGGTCAGAGGACAACTTGTGGCACTTGGTTGTCTTATAGTTGCAGAAGTCTTGCCTTCCACCATATGCTTCCCAGGAGGAGTTGAGTTCAGGCAGTCATGTGGCAGCAAGCATCTCCATTGAGTCATCTCATTGGCCTGGTTAATATTATTTTTCGTCCTTTTAGTTATTAGTATCTTTGCCTTGAACAGGTATCTCTTGTGAATAACACAGAGTTGGGCCCTGATTTGTTAAGATTGCATCTAATGGGTCTTTCCCTTCTGTTCAATATGTCTAGTTTGTTAGCATTACATAATTCAATTATTAACATGCTTTGTTTTATGTCTACTGACTTGCTTCATTTTCTCTTTTCCTCACTTTTCTTTGATTTTGTTTCCTTCTGTTTCTACTTTCTTTTGAATTGGACACAGGCTTTTAAACATGCATTTGATTTTGTATTTTCTTTGGTGTTTGTTCCTTTGGATTTTGTTTTTATAGTGATTACTCAGGATAACAATAAACATCCTTAACTTACTATAGTCTACTCGAATTAACTTTGTACCAACTTAAATATAACTTTAGGATCCTATAGGAGTATGCTCCATCTGCCTTCATCAAATTTTATTTATTTTTATTTTTAAAAGTTTTATTTATTTTTATGTGCATGGATGCTTTGCCTGCATGCATGTCTGTGCTACATGGTACAGTGTCCCTGGAGGTCAGAAGAGGGCACCAGATTCCCTGGAACTGGAGTTACCAACATTTGTGAGCTTCCAGGCCAGTTCTGGGAACCAAACCTTGGTCCTCTGTATGAGCTTCTGGTGTTCTTAAACACTAAGCCATCTATTCAGCCTCTTATTTTTATTTCTGATGGCTTTTTACTTCATCATGGCCAACTCCAGAATCTCTTCTTTGTTATCAAAGTCAACAGAAAATTAGGTTTTACTTAACCAGCAATGACTTTATTTTATTTTAGTTCTGGTCAGGAATTATGGTAGGTTTGATTTGGGAGATTTAAAATTACAAATGATGTTGTCCCTGATTTCAGGCTCACTCTCTATGGGAGAGAAGTCAATGTGGACACAAAGCCATAGTCCATAAAAGACAGTGACAACAAGTCATGGTGGAGGATTGGGGTTTCTTGTAGTCCAGAAATCCCTTTAGGTGTCTAAATGATACCCAATGTGGCTAGCATCTACAGAATATGGGAGGGTGAAGAACAGGATGGTCACAGTAGGAGACAGAATGAGCCAAGAAATGTGGCTTTGGGGATCTTCTAAACAGATGTCTGTTCCTTCAACTAAGTCTTCACCTAGTATGACCAAGGAGACCACTTGGAATGTAGAGTCAAACAAACAATTTATCCAAAACTTTTAAAGAAAACTTGTCATGACAAAAAGGTAATGTATTACTGGCTTCAGATATCTTGCATGAAAGAGTGTTATAAGCTTAGCAATCATGCTGACCATGTCAGGATAGCATCTCTAAGAATGTGGTACCCTTCTTCAGAAGAATGCCATCATTTGTTTGCAGGGGTACATGAGGCAGAGGGTCTCTCTGTAGCTCAGGCCACACTAGCCTTGGGCTTGCATTGCAATTCTTCTGCCTCTCAAGCCTAAGATTTCAGGGATGGGCAGCCATGAAAACACCATTTTAACTGTGCACAGTGTTGTATTTTTAAATATAATACCTTGACAACTTTCTTGAGTGAAGATAGATTTATTAGTTTGTTGTACTTATCTAGTAGTGAAATCAAACATCAGAAATAAGATGTAATGAATTCTCGACCTCCTTTTCACAAACAGAGAACCTGAGACTCAGAGAAACGACTCCAGCTGGAAGGCTTTGTAGAGCAGAATTTGCACATTTGTTTCTGCTTGGCTTAAATTAAAAAAAAAAAACCATAAATCATAACCAGACTCTATAAGTTAGTGATTCATATAATAGAATCAAAAATTTTAAAAGAAAATAAAACATGGTTTATCAACATTAGGATGTAGAAGATAAAGTCATAACTATTTTCAGATTCATTTATCCTAAAGATCTTAGTGAGGAAAAAAGTTGAACTTAGAGTAAATGCTGTAGGATGCCAAATAAAACAAGTTGACAAAAATCAATAGCTTTTCCATGTGCTTTAAGTGGTGTTAGAAAACAATACCACAGGGTAAAATCTAAGTCACAGTGCTATAAAAAATGAGAAGAGAGGCCGGGCGTTGGTGGCGCACGCCTTTAATCCCAGCACTCGGGAGGCAGAGGCAGGCGGATCTCTGTGAGTTTGAGGCCAGCCTGGTCTACCAAGTGAGTTTCAGGAAAGGCGCAAAGCTACACAGAGAAACCCTGTCTCGAAAAACCAAAAAAAAAAAAAAATGAGAAGAGAGATTAATACATACAAATAAACAGGAGAGATGCACAGTCAAACTAAGCATGAAAATAAAAGCAAGATGTTTCAGAGGAATGTAAAGGAAAATAGGAATAAAGGAGAGCTGCAGCTGTTGGATTAATGCAAATTAAAATGAGATAATGTGATCTGAGTCATCGCCTACTCATTAAAACCCAGGTTCTGATTGGCTTAGTTTATCAGCACTGTGAACTGAGCAAATTCCTAAGGTAAAAAGACAGGGCACCTACAGGTTTGTTAATAGACATGTTGGAACAAGGAAAAGGCATAGCTTGTGCTACTGATGGAGTACATCAGCCTTCAAGAAAGGGATGACTTCCTTTATAGATTATGACTTTGTGTGTCTAGTAATTTTCTCACGGAAGCAGACACACACACACACACACACACACACACACACACACACAGTTGCAACTCTGACTGTAACATTTTTTTTCAGATAGATTTTCATGCTCACAAATAGGAAATATTATTACAGTGATTGGCAACTAGCTGCCCTGGTGTGCTTGCTGTAGGATGAGTCAGTCTCATTATCTATCGATTCATTACGCTTTCCTCCCAATTGTGCTGTGGGGCTGAGCTTCAATGAACAAGGACATGACCACATTATCTTCTCACACAGTTGTCCTGGGCAACAGGAGCCCTAGAACTGCCTCACGGCTTGTCTGGGTTGTGAACTCAAGTGAGTGATATTTTTAAACCCAAAGTGAGAGAATGGCGAAGCTGGCTGTGACTCAGACATTGGGCAGCTACAGCTGTTGCACTCATGGCTGGTCCCAGAAAAGCAGAAGACATTTTCTTTGTTTTTAGTAACTCCTGACATTTCGTTTCCCCAGTCTTGACTATTGTAAACAGCCCACCTAAGCTTCGATGTCCAACTGTACTTGTAGTGTAAATTTGGGCAAGACAGCAAACTGAAAACAGACAGAGTGAATTTTAGGCATTACTGACCATACAGTCTCCACCCAACCCTTCAAACCTTCAGTTGGACTTATCTCAAAAACTATATCAGATGGGGACTAGGATTTGGTTTGTTCATTATAGTTTATCAATTCTCAAATTGTATTTACTAATTTCCACTGGCCAAAATTATTAGTCAGGTGTTTAATGGCATAGGAGCCAGGAGCTGGGCCTTGGGGCTAGCCAAATCGTTGCTATTGCACTAGACATGTGTCTTACTAGAAAGTGGACCTTGGTGGTTAACTAAGCTACCCAATTTTAGTCTTTTCTCCTATAAAATGGAGATATTAACTGCAGTAGTTACTTTTCTGTTGCTGTGATAAAACACCACAATCAAAGGAAAATTGAGAAAGCAAGAGTTTATTTTGGCTTACTATTCCAGTGGGACAAGAGTCCCAAGTTGCCAGCCCTGAAAGCAAGGACATGCGAGCATCACTGAATGGACTAAGCAGGTTGTGTTTATATATTTATGAGTGCATATGTGTATATGTAAAAATAACAACTGAAGAAGAGAAAGCCAGGAATTTGAGAAAGACCTTGGGAGAGAGTGTGGAAGGAGGTAGAGGAAGGAAATGATGTAATTATATTTTAATAATAGTAATAATAGCTGGGCGGTGGTGGTGCACACCTTTAATTCCAGCACTTGGGAGGCAGAAGCAAGCAGATCTCTGTGAGTTCAAGGCCAGCTTGATCTACAGAGCTAGTATCAGGACAGAAACCCTATCTCTAAAAATCAAATGATAATAATATCAATATAATAATAATAATAATAATAATAATAATAATAATAATTATCTGAGTCTATCATGGTGGGGAGGAATGGCAGCAATTGGTAGCATGAGTAGGGATCTGAGAGAACAGAACTCATACTGCAACATGAAACAGAGAGACTGAACTGGAGGTGAGGCAAGGCTCCAAATCCTCAAAGCCAAACTCTAGTGATGGGCTTCTAACAGCAAGGCTGTACCTCCTAAATTTTCATAGCATCGACCAAACAGTACTACCCACTGGGGACCAAGTGTTCAAATACTAAGTATGTGGGGAACATTCTCATTCAAACCACGTTAACTAAGTTGGACTGTTGTAAAGACTGAGTGATATCCCAGGCATAAGGACTATAGCTCAGTAACTGAGTGAGATCCCACACATAAGGACTATAGTGCAGTGACTGAGTGAGATCCCACACATAAGGACTATAGTG
>CABHPR010153220.1:1851-16739 GCA_902168415.1 Peromyscus melanophrys
AAGAAGAAGAAGAAGAAGAAGAAGAAGAAGAAGAAGAAGAAGAAGAAGAAATCTCCACCCTTGTGAACTGAGCTATGTTCTCACAGTCAGGCTCAGCTTTGAGATGGGTACATAGGATTAGTCCATAAGTAAGTTTCCTTTAAAACTCAGTAATCAGTGATTGGATCCCAACTCACACCTTTGTAAGCCATTGCTAACCTTGCATTTAGCACAGGTAACCCAGTGTTCTTAAAAGAAATTGATTCTTTTTGTATCCCTACATGCTACAGTGACTGGTCTACAAGCTTTGCATGCAATTTAAAGAATTTCCTATGGTCCAAAAGAGATTTTCCATGGCCAGAAGGGAACACAGGCATGCTGTTCTGGGCCTGGCCACCAGTGGAGCTCTGGGCATGGCCCATTAACATTCTTACTTGCTTTTAATTGAAAGGATGCTGTCCCGACCATTTTCTTCTTCCATGGCACAAGCATCCTGCTGACAACATTGATCATTTGGGGAAACAGCACAAATGTACGATGATTAATACATTCTGCCTTGTTATTTCAGAAGGATAGCTGGATGGCTCTGCCAGGAGGCAGGTTACCCAGGTAGTTCACTTTCTGTCTTTCTTCCTTTCCCTGTGAATGTGCAGCGCTCATTAGCGTGGAGGCTGCCCAGGCAGGAGGGCAAGAGGGCAGGGGCATCTTCTTCTGCTAGTATCCAGGCAGCAACTGGACAAATGAGCAGCTGGAACAGGGGTCTGGGGACGCAGATGGTGTTTTTGTGAGTTTTTCTGCTTATCACCTGCATCTAAAGTCTTGCTAGCTGAATATTCACCTTTTTTTTTTTCTTTTTACAGGTTATGGTTTCTTAGAAAATCAGAACATATTGGAAAGATTTTGGAACATCAGTTACATACTTAGTTTCTTCTACTGATACCCCAACTGTGTAGTTGTAAGTAGAAGAAATAAAATCTGAATACTCACTTAAATTTTTATTATTTCCTTGTAAACTATGTAGAATAACTAAAGCAAAAGAAGGCGACAACATCCCTTTTATGGAAACTAAGATGACTTTATCTAAAATTTATTCTGTGTTGTTTTAGCCCCCTATGTAAAGATATGCTGCCAGTTAACCTGGGGTGAGCCTGGGGGCAGGGGGGCGACACATCCAGTTATCACAGATGTTAAATTGTGCGGGTAACAAGTTAATAGCTGTCGGAAGTTTGTTATAATTAAGCCAAGAGAAAATTCAGACTTGAAAAGTTCCATGTTATGTGTGAGAAACTATTGACTCTCAATTAAATTTCGTTTGTAAACGTTGGCGAGTCACTGGACAACTGATTGGTGTGCTCCTCCCGATCCTGCTCCCAACTGTGCTCAGTTCTTTGTATGGGACTGATGCCTCTTGGGCTTTTCCCTGTGCCGTTTGTCATGTTGGTCTTCCTTGCTCAGCTCATTTTGGGGCAGTCATGTTGGCTGCTTTATGGGTGTAGCTTCTGACACTACTAGTGGATATAATCTCAGCAAAGTTGGCTCTTACCGCCTTTCGTCTTTCCACTCCCCCTTCTGCAATGCTTCCTGAGCCTCTAGATGTGGGAGTATTCTGTAGATGTATTCTTTGGGGAACTGGGCTCCACAGCTCTGCATAGTGAATGGTTGTGGCTTTCTGTAATGGTCTCTGGTTGTTGCAAAGAGAAGTCCCCTTGATGAGGGTGAGGAGCACACTTACGTGTGAGTATGAGGACAGATGTTCATCGAGCGTTGTTAGGGATGATCTGGATTTAGTAAATTCGTGGCTGTAGGTTCTCCTCCAATGACCCCGACTTCACTAGCACTGAGTAGTTAGCTAGGTTTTCGATATCAGGCGTGGGCTCCTTCTTCTTGAGCATGTCTTAAGTTCAGTTAGAGACATTAGTGTCCACCAAGGTGTGTGCGCCACCACAATACCCAGAGGGTTAACAAGTCATGTTGGTTGCTTTTCTGGGTAGGACTGTTGTTTGCCTCTCTCCTTCAGAAGCTTGCATAGTAGCTTCCGGAGCTATGGAAGCTAGTTCTCAGGGAGGGGGGATTCATTCCAGTCCTGAAAACATACATATAAGTAACACTGTAGGGACTCAACAGGTCATATTTGGGAATATATATGTATATGCAAATACATATGTGCATGGACTAACAATTGAGGCCACGAAAAGCAAATAAATAAATAAATAAGTAAATAAATAAACAAACCTGGGAAGTGGTAGCACACATATTTAATCCCAGCACTCAGGAGGCAGAGGCAGGCAGATCTCTATGAGTTCTAGGCCAGCCTGGACTACAGTGTGAGTTCCAGGACAGCCAGAGCTACACAGAGAAACCTTGTTCATAAAACCCCCCCAAATCAATCAATCAATCAATCAATCAAGCAGTCAATCCATAAATAAATAAATAAATCCAAAATCTGTGAATGAATCTCAGCTTTTGGGAAGAAGCAGGCAGAGAACAGCTCACCACTGATTGCAGTGAACAGTGTGATTCAGGTCAGTGAAGGCGCAAAAACCACTGAGTGGGTTTATTTATGTAAGATTAGAATGAAATAAGAATTAGACAACACACAGATATAATCTTCTCCTACTAACCACACATTTCCAGATATTAAAAAGGTTCAAATCAACACTTCCTGTCAGGGGAATGTATTTTGAAAAATTTCAGTTCTTGATTTTTGACTCAGAAAACTATTAGTAAGTTTTGGATTTTGTTGCTGTTGTTACCTGTCATAATCTTAGTTCTGTGTCCCCTACTTTGTGTAAGTGTTCACATGTGTGCAGGTATACACACGTGTGTCAGTATGAGTATGCGTGCAAGTCCGAGGTCACCTTCAGTATTGCTCCTCAGGCTCCACCCACTTTTCCTTTGTGACAGGCTGCCTGGCCTGGGTTTGCCAAGCAGCCTACTGTGACTGTCCCGAGATGTGCAGGGACTGACCTGTCCCAAACTCCCCAGTGCTGACGTGATAAGCACGGGGCACCATGCCTAGCTTTTCCTGTGTGGGTCCTGGGAACTGGACGCAGGCTCTTGGGCTTGCAAGGCAAGCACTGTATGGACTGGGTTTTCTTGTGAGCCTATCCATGCTATTAAATGTTTTTATGTGATATGCAAGTACCCCGGACCCTGAATTACCAGTTACACACTTTATTAAATTCTCTATAAGGTGACTGTATTAAATGTGAAAATGGGTAGTGAGTTGCCTATAATTTGTAATATGATACACCACTTGCATTTGCAATGAAAGCTGCCGACTGTCCTGCCCCTCTCAGGTGTCTTTCATCCTGACTTCAGGTTACAGAATGCAGCGTTTAAGGAAGATACTCTGTGAGATGCTCTTCACAACTCCTCACTGAGAAGCAGACAATTAAATCACCTTCCTCTTTGCCTCACCTCGTCTGCCCAAGAAGAACCGGATTTCAATCTCTCTTGGCTTAGAATTGTGTTACATCAAAAATTCACCTCAGTGCTGTTTGCTTTAAGGTAACTCATACTTATGAAATATATTCCCTAATATGTACAATGTGTTACCATTGTAGCTAGAGATTTCCTGGTCCTGCCTGGCCCACAGTCAGGACAAATCTCTCTAACCCGCCAGTCCCACAGCAGCTCAGACCCAACCGAGTAAACACACAGAGACTTATATTGCTTACAGACTGTATGGCCATGGCAGGCTTCTTGCTAACTGTTCTTATATCTTAAATTAATCCATTTCTATAATTCTATACCTTGCCACATGGCTCATGGCTTACTGGCATCTTTACATGTTGCTTGTCATGGCGGCGGCTGGCAGTGTCTCCCTCACTCAGCTTCCTGTTCTCTCAGTTCTCCTCTCTGTTAGTCCTGCCTATACTTCCTGCCTGGCCACTGGCCAATCAGTGTTTTATTTATTGACCAATCAGAGCATTTGACATACAGACCATCCCACAGCATACCATTGTAAGCTAATTTCCCCTCTAAGATCACCTGCCCTCTAAGGATACATTTAAAGGGTACTCAGTAGTAGAAAGAAGGATATGTAAGTAATTATGGTCATTCCAAATATACTCAGAAGCACATATGATCGATCTATCTATCTATCTATCTATCTATCTATCTATCTATCTATCTCATCATCATCATCATCTACCTATCTCTCCTTCCCCATTGTGTCTATCTGTCTACCTGTCTGTTTATGTGTCTGTCTGTGTGTCTGTCTATCTATCTATCTATCTATCTATCTATCTATCTATCTATCTATCTATCTATCTATCTATCTAATCTATCATCTATCAATAATCTATCTATCTACTATCTATCTATCTGTCTATCTATCATTTATCTATCTACCTATCTAATCTATCTATCATCTATCAATCATCTATCTACTATCTGTCTATCATCTATCTATCTATCATCATCATCTATTTATCTATCTATTTACCTATCTATCATCTATCTATTCATTGTTCCCCTCCCCATTTTGTTCTTTCTCCCTTTCCTTCTCTCTGCCTCTCCCTTTCCTTATCCCTCCTCTTCCCCAGAGTCACATGCCAACAGAATCTTTTCTCATTTACTGTAAACCACATAAAAGTTTGTTACATCTCTACTGCTGACATTTTAATTTAAAATTTCATTTTCCCCAAATCACACCTTACCTCTCATATGACTGCAGTTGACAGGGTAACATTTGCTTCCTTTATGCTTGAGCAGTGCCTGCCTAGGGGCATGGATTCATTTTCTGGGTACTTTGCTATGCCACTACCCAACTTCATAGGTGAGTCTCAGTCCTCATGGATTTGCAGGAATAGCTGAGAGAATCCACAGAGAAATTTGAAAAGTGAGTGGAGACAATTTGCAAATGAATCCCTCAGGTAACCATCTCCAATCTTTAGAAAGGGAAATCTCTCTTCTCTGAAGCTGTCAATGCATTGGGATACCCAGTCCTTTTTATGTGAGAAAGACGAATGATGTATGAGAAACTTTTGTTTATTGTAAACTGAAGTCTAAGAAAGGTTTAAAAGCAAACTTTAATGCTTCATTTTTATGCACACAAAACCTAAAATTTGATTATGTCCTATGGTGATATTTTATTTGTACTGAAATGTGATTTTATTTGTATGTTAATAAATAAAATTGCCTGGGGGTCAGAGCTATTAGCAAGCCATAGCAGAAGCTGGGCGGTGGTGGTGTATGCCTTTAATCCCAGTACTTGGGAGGCAGAGCTAGGTAGATCTCTGTGTGTTCAAGGATACAGCCAGCATGGAGACACACACCTTTAATCTCAATACCAACCATAGAAGACCTGGAGGTCTGTATAGATGGGCAGTGATGAGGATGTCATGTGGTTGGGTTTACAACCAATGAGAAGGCAGGATAGAAAGTCAATAAAAAGGACAAACACACAGGATGTAGGTCTCTTGCTGAAGAGGACAGCAGCAGCAGTGAAGGGTAAGGTTTTTAGCTCTTAGCTCTGACCTCTTGGGCTTTCATCTCTGCATTGGCTCTGTGTTTCTTATTAACAAGACGGTTACATCTACAATGTCCCCTGGAAAAAATGCTTTTTAAATTACTTAGATGATTCTTATATTTATCAGAAGACTACTGCTTAGAAACACTTACACTGTAATTAGGATCTGGGTCTACTTGGGGCATGGTAATCAAAAATTAGTTTATAAACTAGTGCTGTGGGAGTACTCCTGAAAAGTGAGGTGGCCACCCCACCTGGGCAGGCACCATCTGGCACTCTATGGGCAGCTGGACTCTGAGTGTCCCCAGGACTGCTCAAAACATTGAACTCAGAATCCGCAGGTCTGATTTACTGTTCTGTTTGCTGAAATGGCCACATTAGATGATTTTTAAAAGACATTTCTCTTCTTTTGGATGTAAATCCTCAAGGGCTTTCTGCCATGGAGACCTGAGGTTGTCCTTTCAAACAAAGCTTTTTCATTGTTATATAGAAATAAAGACGAGAATCAGAATTGAAAACAAAACAAAACAAAACAAAAACCACCTTTTTATTTTACATCAGGCAAGTTTCCTTTTTTATGTGAACTCTCAGATAATAAGTTCTCTACTCTGTTATTCACTCTGAATAAGTGCCTTCCTTAGGGAAACAGCCCTGCCTCTGCCACCCATCCAAGTGGGAACTCATCTACCAGAACAGGACTCGTCCTCAGAAGGCTTTTCCCCTCACAAGAAGCCGTGGGCAGCAGTGAATTCTGTTTCCTCCATCTCTCAGGTTTTCCCCATTCACACCTGAAGGTATCTTTTATACGTACACAGCAATTTCACACTTCTGCTCTCAAATACACACGAACAGTTAAGGATATGCCCATCTTTCGAGCATCTCTCATACCTGAAAATCTAGACATGCAGTACTTATGGCCACAGACAGGAGCACAGCAAAGGAGCAGAAAGGCATAGTGTAGAAGGAACACAAGAATGCTTGCGGGGAAACAGGAACAGGGTACGCAGATGGACTCAGAAAATCAGCCAAGTCAGGTCTTCGGTCTTCACATTCAGACGCCCGACTCAGGTTCAGAGCAAAGGTCTTCATCTTGGGATCTAAGTGACCCAGTAGTCTCACTTTCTGAGGGAAATCACCACTTTTTGTGGCCATATCTCTAAAGTTGCTTTTGATCCCTGTGTGAGAATAAACTTGCAGGGTTCTTTTTGTTTTGTTTTGTTTTGTTTTGTTATTTTTCAAAACAAGGTTCTGGCTGTCCTGGATCTCACTCTGTAGACCAGGCTGGCTTTGAACTCACAGAGATCTGCTTGCCTCTGCCTCCTGAGTGCTGAGATGAAAGGGGTGCTCCACCACTACCTGGTGCAGGATTCTTTATCTGCTGCAAAGGAACTGTCTGTGTGGAGCCACCATCTACGTAGCTTCATTTCCATCTTGTGCCTTTTCCCCCCTTTTACCTCATTTTATCTTTTGAATTATCAGAAGTTTTATTGTTTGCTTTTTTTTTTCTACAATTTATTTTTTCAGGGAAGTTATATTTTCCCAGTTATATTTTAGATGCTTATCATGGGTATTTTAACATGCGTAATTAATTTAAAATTTATATCATTAACCATCATATAAATTGCACACAACACATTTCACACATTCTATTTCCCCTCCTTGCTAAATTTATACAGTAATTTGGGTCTACATTGCTCACTTTAATCACAAACTAGAAGCCACTGTGACCATGTTAGTGATGGATTTTCAGTCACCCATGTTTATATATCTGTGCTTTCTGTCCGTTTTTGTGCCTCAGATTTTCTATCCACGGAAAGGAATTGCAAGATTATGCATCTGGTTAATCTTAGTAAGGCTTCCTACAAACATCTGCCCATATCAGGGGTGACCCTACAGTTTCCTGGGGCTTTCCCACTGAAGATGGATCTTCTACCTAACGACACATCTTCCCTTTCCGGATGCGCTCTGATAAATTTCCCCAGGCAGTAGTAACTCCTTTTCCATTCTCTCTGTGTGTTCCAGGACAGCTTCACTCCAGAGCAGAGTCCTTTGTCCCTGCTGGTGGCTGCAGGTACGTATGCCTTACTTCTTAGAGTCTTCTCCCGGTATCATTTTCTGTCTCTAATAAGGGCCCCCACTACAGGCTGAGGTCATTGCTAGAACTTTCCTTCAAGTATGTCTATAAAATCATGCTTCAAGGTTCTGGATGGGTATCACGTACACCCTGCCTTTAAAGTTCTTAAATGCGTCAGCACTGGCAAACTTCACAGAACGGTTGTGCTTTGAGAATTAATCAAATGTTCTAAAAGTGTCATTTCAGTTGTTATGTGTATTTTACTTCCTTCTTAATACTCCCTTCCCTTTGGCACAGAAAATTAAACTTCATGATATCTTGTACCAAGTCATCCTCTCCGTTGACCCTTCACTATTCCTTGGTCTTCCAGGGCTTCAGGAGTTGGAATTCAGGGTGACAAGGACTGCATTGTTATGTTTTCCATGATAACATGTCAGCTTGCACTGCTGGATTTGCCTGGCACCGATCCTGACATGTGTCAATCATATTCCAAGGTTGTAAGATCTCCCTTCGCTTGGTGAAGTTAAATGCAATCCCAGTATCCTGTTTTCTCCAGAGAACTCTGTGGGAGAAGGAAACAGAACGGGGCTCTGAAAGAAGCTGGAGTCAAATGCCGTCTTGTTACAGACCTCCTTCCACTCCCAGGAACGTTGGGACATATGTGTGGCAGCTTCCCTTCTGGTCAGTCTCAGAAGCATGAAGTCAACCTGAAACCATCACAGGAAGTCACACAGCGTCAAAAGCTGCTGCCGTGCTCAGCTCAGCCCTAGGCATTTCCTGATTTGAAACCATTTTTAGAGGATGACCTCTTCAGAATATCACCAGTGTAGGAAAGGCTTGGTTTTTCTCTATCTGCAATTCAGTACAGAAAGCACAGGGCTGAGCTCCCAACAGCTTACCTGCAAGGGAGCCGGCACCGTGAGATTCAGAAAAGGCTACTGTCTCTGTGCCAACTGAACCACTTTAAAAATTCTAGTGACACAGAACTGAAATGCAGTCTGCAGATACACTCCTACACCATACCTTCAGTGATTATGGGCTGTCGATGGCCTCTGAGTCAAGGCTGTATGGCTGTGTGTGGATCAGGTTGATAGCTGAGTACATTCATCCTGAGTACAGTTGTCTCCTGGGAGTACCATGGTATCTCAGCCAGTGTCGGATTGCCGCTCTATATTAAGTGGGCTTCAAGTGTCTGGAGTGTCCAACTTATTTATCAACTAAACATAATGCAGGCCTTTTTTGCGTCATGATCGTATACAAATTATTGAACTTAAAACTGTACTGCTAATTTGGGAAGAAAAAAAGCCTTTATTTTATGAGTTGTGTTTGGCCCCATAATTCTCTAACTTGAAAGTAGGTAGGTAATGATGTAAAGATGGCAGACCTCAGTTCAGATGCTCTCTGTATCCATAGAAACACCCTTGACCATTTTGCTCCCTGCAGAGTCCTGGCATCCTGGCTCTGAAGGGAAGAGTACTTTCCAAGGCACTATCTGCCTGGGAGCAACTTCCCAACAGTCCTGGACGACATCAGCAGAGCCTTGTGATGCCTGGGGGACTCAGGAAAGCTAAAACCTAAAGCAGCTGCCTGTGATGCACTGTTCCTAAGAAGGGCAGAACAACTTGGGACGGTATGGAGTGTTTGAGAGCACTGGGAAAGGTTTCTGACAGCCTGGCAAGCCCAGAGAAATCATGCCTTTTCAGAATGCCATCAGGGTGTGGCCAGGCTCTTCATCATGGACATCCAAGGAAGGTAGCCTACCAGGAGGGGACTGTCTAACTTTGGGTACTGCAAAACCACAGGACTGCTCAGCCATGTGCTGGTCAGTCTGTGTCACTGTGTAAGTCGCTTGGTATTAGATTTGTGTCTGTAGCACGATTCTTAACGAGTCTTATTAATAAAAACAAACCCGGAACCAGGTATTGGGATGAATGCTGGAAGATCAGAGAGACAGAACATGCCACAGCTAACCTCACTTTGCCAGTTCCTCGGCTGATCCTGTTTCCTCAGACTGGATGCCTCTCAGCTGAACTGCTTCTCGAAAGCCTGAAAGCTTAAGCAGCCTAGTTCCTGGTCCTCACCTCTTATATACCTTTCTGCTTTCTGCCATCACTTACTGGGATTAAAAGCTCACTTCTTGGGATTAAAGGCATGTGTCACCATGCCTGGCTGTTTCCAATGTGGCCTTGAACTCACAGAGATCCAGACAGATTTCTGCCTTCGGAATGCTAGGATTAAAAGTGTGAGTGCCACCATTTTCTAGCCTCTGTATCTAGTGGCTGTTTGTTCTCTGACCCCAGATAAGTTTATTAGGGTGCACAATATTTTGGGGAACACAATATCACCACATGTGTCACTTTAAAAGAAGTCTGGCATGGAAAATCAGTGGTCTTAATCACAGTGGCTGTGTAGCTTTCGTGTTTACTCCTCAGCTTTCTGTCCTTCCTCTCCTCTGGCTAGTTGGTTATAGTTTTGAAGATGGATTTCTGCTTCACTCCTGTTTTCTCGATAAGCCATCTCTACCCACTCTGCCTTGCTTCTTACCGGTAAACCTATGTGCGAAATGTTCTAAATTTCTTAGTGAGATGCTTAAGCACTGAGAAACTAATTAATAAACATAATAGATGGAGATGCTGATATGGTGACCATGGTGCTTGCAGGTGTTTTGCGGATACAGGTGTCATACTGCTGTCTTCGTACATGTTTGCTTCCTTTGCACAAGAATGCATTGTGCACCATGGCTAACATCAACAGTAAAAATAATGAGGGACCCTAGCGAAGTCACAGGGGTGCTACAAAAACAGGAGGAGACACATTTTACCCCCGCAAATGAGTGCAACGGGTTTTAGCATACAGGGCCACTGTAAGCACAAGGGCACAGGGAGAAGAGATTCTTCTACTTTCAGTATATTCAAAGAAAGAAGGAAAGGCAGATACCCTCAAGAAGGCAGACGTCAGAGGTCTAAATGTAAGAACTGAGCAGTGCTGGTCAATTTCTCGCTTTGACTCATCTTGGAAACACTGGCTAACAGATGATAACACAGCCCTGTGTGAGGTGTGGGACCATTAAGCCAGAACCTGCCAGTGTCAAAATCACACCTTGAATGAACTGATTAACAAAACAGAACCAGTTCAGCCTGAGGAAGCCCACCTGATGAGCTGGGACAAGATTTGCGTCAATCATGATGTCCTTGGGCTTAATTATTTCTAGTCACTATGGCTAGTTTCTAATCAGGGCCATTGTTGGCAGAATTTGTGACTTAATTTCACGAGGTATTGATGGGGGATCTGCAAGACCTTCAGGACTATATTCAGACCCTGCTACGACTGGGGGATCTGAGTTTCATGAGGTATTGATGGGGGATCTGCAAGGCCTTCAGGGCTGTATTTAGACCCCGCTACAATTGGGGAATCTAAGCAAGGGAATGGCACAATGGACTTTTCTCACTGATGTTTCTCTTGCTGTTGTTTGCCACATTCAGATCTACAAACGTGAACGGCCACTAATCATAAGGCTGTGTGTGCCATGCAAGTGTGAACAATATACATAAGACACCACTAATTTAATTGAGAGGTTACTATACATAATAATGTGATTACTGTTATGTGAGCCCCATACACTGAGGGATACCCTGGACTAATATTTCCATGCTGGGAGTTCCCATGGAAATCTGTCTTCCCCTGACGCCCCTTGTCTGGGATGCACGGTATCAGCAGGAGAAGTGTTGGAGTTTGAGGCAGAGTGTCTGGTTCTTGGGGTCTCATTGTTCCCAGAGACCAGGGACTGCCCTTTTATTTCTGTATGTGGAGTCACACTTGTGACAATCTTTGAGGGTCTGTATGAGTGTCTCCATTTCAAGATGGTAGATGAAACATGTGGAACCTTTTGGGGGGTTTGATTATTTCAACTTCTTTTAACAGGAAAAAAAATAGAAAAATGTACAAGTTCTAAAAATCAGCTTAGAATTTAATCATTAGGAGGGGAAACTTGTGCCATTTCTTATTTTAGCACAATTAACTCATGCACGCACAGGCACACACATAGACACACACACATGTGCACACACATATAGACATGTGCACATACAGAGACATACACACAGACATACATATACATGAACACACACACACACACACACACACACACACACCATACACATATATACACTTCACCTGGGCACAGGTAACACATGACATACAGGATAACTATTTACAGACATCTCTGGGCTGTGATGGGCTATATCCCAAGAAACCCATCAGAAAAGTGCAAATAAGTAAGCAGAAAATGTGTTTATCACACCTTATTGAAAGCACATGCCGGCCTGGCAGGACAGCGCACGGGAGAGCATCTGGTTTCCATGGTGATGATGAGGCTGACTGGGAGCTCCTGCCTGGCAACCCAAGAGACTTTCATGTCTTCTGTCACAACCTCAGAAAAGGTCTGAATTCAAAACATGATGTGTGGATTCCACGGAATGCGTGTGCCTCTCCCACCACTGTAAATAAAAAATTATGAATCATTTATTGATTTAACTATTTATAACTAACAAGCAAAAAATTGTGTGTTTTTAAAATGTATTTTTAAGTAAAAAATGTTTATGCTATGTTACATGGTTTTTCACACACACACACACACACACACACACACTGTGGGTGGCTGAATTGAAAGATTTAATGTCTACATGAATTATGACCTCAGAAATGTAAAATTCAACAGTGAGAAAGACTGAAAACAAAATTATCTTTCATGCTTAAAATAGATCGTTACAACTATACTATGCAGCCACAGACTTGGAAGAGAGGCACATTCATCCCTGGGTTATTGCAGTGCATGAGTGCATGTGTGCACAGACAGGCATGTGTGTGTGCTCATGCACATGTGTGAGTGTGTGGTATGTATGTGTGCACTCACATGCATGTGCACAGGCGTGTCTGAGGTACTGGCCTTGCCCGAATGAATGCTCTTGTCCTCTCACCCCCAGTCTTTACTTGCAGCTCCAGGCATGTGTTCAGGAGAACAGGAGTCGCTGGAGTTTCTGAACCGTCACGTTCTGGAGCTGTCAGTCACTCTGTCCTCTTTCCACAGAAAGGCAAGTCGTGCTACTCAACCTGCTTCGCCAAGCACATTTGGCTTAACTCCACGTCACCCATCTTTCACTCAGAATGCTGGTTTCTTGTGGCGTCTGAGGGCTAGCCTCTGCTCCCTTTCTCATGTGGGGGCTCAGCTCACACAGACTAAAATGTTTGCCAGCGGACAGCTGTTGTGAAAGGGAATTTCTAGCTTTCATTTCAAAATAAGGAAATTAGCCAATTCACACACCTTTGGTTGAATCCTCTCGTATTGAACAATCTCTCTCGTGCAAATGATCTGTGGCCTGTAAAGCAGTGCTGCGTGTGCAACGGCACTCTGGTAATCACTGTATGGAGATCTTTTTGAAAGTTCTGTAAGTGTGCAACGGATTATGAGCAGGTACCATTCTGTTGCCCTCTTATCCCCTCCTCCTCATCTTCCCAACTGGTTCGTCCCTTTGAAGTCTGTGTGTGTCAATGTGTATGCATGGGTGTGTATGTATGTGTGTGTGTGTGCACATGTATGCGTGTGTGTGTGTGTGTGTGTGTGTGTGTGTGTAGGCACAGCTGCTGTAGTCACATGATTACATTAGCCGCGTCATGTCTAGAAGACAGAATTGCACAGCACTCCTTCCCATCCTCCAGCCCTTATATCCTCTCCCCTCTTCTGCAGTGCTCCCTGCATCTTGGAGTGGGTGACACCGATATTCCATGTATTCTCGGCGTTTGGCCCGTCCTGACTCTCTGATTAGCCGCCGCCATCTGCAACACAGAGCTGTGCCGACAGGGCAGAGAGCAGGGCTGGTCTGGGTTAACTATGAATATTCAGCAGGCAGGCTGGCTGCTTGTTTCTTTAGCTTTACCATCAGTCGTTGCTCCTGCCCCAGGGCTTCTGACATCCTCCCTCAGGTGCTCCCTGGGTGTGCAACACGGACAGCGTTTCTTCCTGGGGGTCTCAGATCCAATCAGAAAATGATGGCTGCCACTAAAACGATGGTGTAAACTCACAGAGCACTAAAACGATGGTGTAAACTCACAGAGATCTACTTGCCTCTCCTGGGGTTGGCATTCATCTGAGTGCTGAGCTTAGCATCCTTTTTAATGGTTCCTGGAGTTTTACTTTTTAAATATCTCTAAGAGACCGAGTGAGTAGAGTCATTGTACCTAAAGGAACCTCAAGGCTCCGTAGATCAAGGAAGGTGCACACGTGTCCTTGGAAAGAGAACCAGGATTCGAACTCAGGCTTCTCATTGCCTCTGCTCGCTCCCTACGATTGGTTACCAGAATGAATATTGTCAGCACCTAATTGCACACTGAAAGTTCAGGAAAACCAGCAATCCCCTTACCCTTCAAGATGACCTTCTGCGCAGACGTGTGGGGGCTGGCTCACTTTCCTCACTCACTCTTCAGAGTCACGTACATGAACATGGGGTGTATTTGGTCATGTTTCCTCCGTTATTAGCCTTAAACAGGGTAACACTGACCATGGTCTGTGTACTTTGTAATGTCAAATAGAGGAAGGTCTCTCAGTTACAAAAGAATTCATGAACCGTGTAGCAGAGCCTGCAGCCGGGGGGCTCGGGGCTCCGTCCTTGAGGGGAACCCATCCTGGAGTGCTGACTTGCCTGCCATCATGACCCACTCAGTTGAAGTTCGGAGGGTGAAGCAGAGCTGCTGTCTTTCAGAAAGTCTGACAGATTTCAGAGGATGGAAATTTTTTTCCGCTCTAACACAGTGAATTCTGGGCGCCCAAATGCCACCTTTTAGAGTTACCACTTAGATTTTCACAGTTTCTTCGCTTCCGAGTGGCAGCACCTCATACATCTGCATCACAGCACACTTTGGTTTCAAGATTTAATTCCAAGCCTTCGAGTTGTTATTAAAAGTCATCCATTCTTGCTCATATATTTAGATATCTTAGTGTTTTTGATATGGGACCTATTATACAGAATTGCAAATCTCTAAGTCCTGGTAAAAAGGGATTTAATGTTATTTCTAAGGACAACATAGCAGGAATTTTTGCTTGGAATTGTTCAGGCTTTTACTCTCCTATATTTGTCCCACGAGGTTAAGCACGCTGTTGATATCGAGACAGATCAAAGGGAGTTGACATGTGGTATCATTTGGGATATAGAAACAGAGTACAAATGAATTGATTCTTCACATGTCATCATGAATCATTTGATTTATTTGGATAGGGCTAACCTCATCTGTGGAAGCAATTTTGAAAGAGTATGGAATTTGGAACCAATCAGAACCAAGTCCTAGATTTGGGTTCTTTTTTTTTAA
>CABHPR010153220.1:16839-40382 GCA_902168415.1 Peromyscus melanophrys
CTACCTCTCCAGCTGCAGTATTCAGCTTCTTTACCTCAAACCTGAGTAATTTTTAATCATGGTAGAACGTGGAGAGTGATACTTGTACAAATTAGCATTAATAAATACTAAGTGCTTAACTCAGGATAATGTGTCACTTTGAGCTCTCTGTAGACAAGATGCCACTGTGGTATCAGATGTACAGAGAGCATAAAGAAGTATGAATGCAAAGCAGGACCAGAGACAGCCAGGGAGCGCGGTAACGGGAGACTTGAGCAAGGTTATAAGAGGGCATTCAGAGCCACCCCCTCCCCAAAGCTTTGAGAAAGACATAGCTGTGGGGACTCTCCAAGCACAGGCTGCCATCTGGACACTCATCACACCTCCATGCTGGGGCCCTCCCTGGTTGAGGGCACTCAGAGGAGTCATTGGCTCCTTAGAAACCAGCTGCATCTGGTTGTCAATGCTCCCCACATAGGCCCTCTGGAGGGAGATCTGCCAGCACTGGGATGGAGGCGCAGTAAAGAATCCCCATTATCTCCAGGTGGGCATTAATCCAAAAGAAAAGGTTGGACTTCGTAGAAAAGGGATTCTGTGTTATTAGTTTCCTTGCATGATGTTGAGCCAGCTCATCAATAAAGCTATACTAGTCAACACAGCAACGCAGGGGAAGGCATTCTGGAATGCCTACAGTTTGCAAAGAAATTCAGTGGAATAAGGGTATGAACTAGCCGGTGATGAAACAGTAAAGTCACATCATCCGACGGCACCTTGGCAGCCTGTGCACAGGAGCTGGGCCTGCCCTGGCTCCTGGGAGCAATGGCTTCCTTGGGAGAATAACAGCTACAGCAGAGAAACGTGCATCCTCATCTGCTCTAACATGCCTGGAGTTCAGGAAACAAAGGAACAAAGCCCACCGGCCATGCTGTCCCACAGTGAATGGAGGTGCATACGTTCAGGGCTGCGTGTCCCCCCCCCCCCCCGCCCCCCCTCCACCTTCCTGTTGACTGTGCCAACTTTGAGACCCAGTTTTATATGCGTAACACGAGCCAGCAGGTCCTCTTCTAGGCACAATGACCCCGTTCCGTGTGTGTGTGTGTGTGTGTGTGTGTGTGTGTGTGTGTGTGTGTGTTCAGCCTGTTTTCCTTGACCCTTGTCGCCTAGATACAGCCGCTGAAGTCTTGGAGTCTTCGTAGAGGAAGGTCTTGGGGGTGGGGGTATGTGAGAAACAGCTCTGGACATTCAAGGGTAGTGAAAGTGAGGCAGTTATTTTTTATAACTTTTTAAACCGAGGCATGATCCCAGAATGTCAGTATGTGGATGGGACACAGAGAGCTGATCTCAAAGCTGAGGTCCAGCAAGCCCCTCCCTGCCCTCCCTCAGTAACCAGAGGGGAGGCGCCAGCCTCAGAAGACACCTGGCTCTTAGCCTCCGCTCTGCTGCTTTACCTTTGTTCTTTTATCAACAAACACCGCCTGCAGGTTCATCTCTGCATTTTACATCCTGTTTATTCAAAGCGTATCAGGCGCAAGGCTTTGCAGGCAAGCCTGGCTGTGAGCAGTTTTCTCTCAGCTTCCAGTTTGGGTGTCTGGGGGAGGGGGGGGGTTGTGGGGATAGCTAGGCTATGCAATTCTAACAGAGGTCAGGCATTTCCTGTTTATCTGTCTGCACCTAGGCTGTCTTGAGAGCCCTTGGAAATGAACAACTGAATCTTATTTCTTGCAGGGGACAGGGTGTATCATGTCTTCCTTTTGTTGAGGGCCACCCCACTGATGGGATCTGCAATTTTTCTTATGGTGCCATTTTAAATCTTAATATTTTCATTTAACAGTTTCTCCCAGAACCCACTGCTCATCTTTCTGGACTTGCCTGCTTGCTGATATCTGCACCAAACTGATCTTGGCTGCCCTTGACTGTCAAGGACTGTTTTCCTGCCTGTTGGTATCTCTCATGATGTCATGCTGTGTTTGCCAGCAGACCCCTGGGCACTGGTGTCTTACATCCCTTGGGCTGTGTACCTACCATGGGGTTTCTTTCGATGTGGACACCACTTGATTTAGATTTCAGTGTGTTGTTGCTCTAGCTACCAGTGTTGGGCTTGTGGTTGTGGACACCAGGCAGTTGGGTTGCTCTGGTTATAGTTTGTTTTGTACTGCAGCAGCCTTGTAAGCATGGTTATGGGGTGGGGGAGGAGTTACTATAGTATGTTATTGTAACAGCAAATTATAATTTGTTATTAGAGATTGCAAACTAAGTCCCTGTTTGGCATGAGGCCTTCCGAAGGTGCCCCTCACCTTAGATTGTGGAACATTCTTGACTGCTCTCTTTCCTTCCTGCCCTTGTCCTTAGGCTGTGCATGGTCTTATCAGTCTCCATAGACTGATGGGAATGAAAGGGGCTGTGGTTGGTCTCACTGCTAGCCAGTTCTAGACTGGGAGGGCAGACCCGAAGGCTCAGGGTCTCTGTGATGGTGGCCCCTTGGGGTTCACAATAATGTCTGCCCATATCCAGCCTTTCTCAATCTGTAACAAGTGTCCAGTTAGATTCCTCCCAGATGTTACCTCATGCAGTGTCATCTGTCCCCTGCCCACGGCAAGTCCCTAGATCCTGCCTGTCCTTCAGATTTCCTTGGTAAATGTCTTGTGGCTGCAGTTTTCCTGGTGAGTGATGTTCTTTCCAGATCTTTATAACACTCAGATCTCATTCAGTTGGTGATGGAGTGGGGGGCTCAGGTTTAAATGCTTTACTGTCATGTTGATTAAACATGGGTGTTGCTACTTCTTGGGAATCCAACATCCCATCTTCATCAAAAGTCTACATTTTCTATGACAACTTTTTGATGTTTCCATTCTCATGTCAGTTCCTAAACATATGAAGGTTATGATGTAACTTTTATAATATATTTAAGCCTAAAACTGAATTTAAAAATTTCATAAACGGGACTTCTACCTCAATCCTTTTAAACTCATCTTATAAAAGGAGCATCACTGGGGATAACTAGGTAAACATGATTTGATCTATTGTATTACAGATACGTGAGGGGACCTGTCAGTTAGGGGTGCTCAGCCTCGTAGGAGAAACACATTATTATTTGAAAGATTTCAGAGACTCTGAGTCACAGGAAATGCCTAGATTTTGTCAATATTTTCACTGTCCATAAAGTTTTTATTTATCAGAGACCAGTAATGTTAAGCATCATTGGATAACAGTAGCCATTTTATTGAACATGTGCTTAATTTCTGTTTAACATTTTTACTTTCCATAGAGTTATTTAATTTGAACCTGACATCTTCTAGACTATGTATTTCAGTTATGATCCTGGGAGTTGATTAGAAAACTGTGGCTGTTGTGAGTCTCTTTACATGATATTCCTAGGATGTTTTATATATTAACATCAAGCATCAGACATATTGTAACTTGTATGTCAAGTTTTTCTCAGTAGAAGATAAAATTCTCTGTTTTATAGATCAAATGTGAAGTTCTATTTGAAAATAGTCTTAATATTTATGATTACAAACAACTTGTCCAATACTTTTAGAATTAGTTAATTCTTTTTGCTTTACATACTGTTCAAAACAAACAAACAAACAAACAAACAAACAAACAAAAAACCCTTGCATTTTAAAACCAGGATTTGAATCCCTATGACCAGTACCCGTAGTATATTTGAAACCAGTTACTTTCTTGTTTTCTGCACAGCTTCCCCACCTTTTCTTTCTTCCTTACCAAATGAGACCATGAATGAGAACTTGTGTTGCCCAGCACCTGGCACTTAGCAGTGACTGTGGCAGCAGCCATCACCAAAGGTGCCCGGAGAATTTCCAGTGTGCTATGACCTTCGGCCACTAATCTTTATTGTTGAGTTCTATCCCCAGTGTTCACTTAGAAACCATGGCCAACACTTTGTTTCTCCCGACCACACAGACATCCCCACTAACACTGGCTTAAAATAATTGTCACAAGTCTTTCAAACACACATCCCCAGCACACAAAGTCAGAAATACACACACAATTTTCTAGTCATTGTAAATATTATTGTAACTATAATGCCAAATAACTGAAAATACAGATTTATGTATATTATAGATTCTAAGTACACATCTTTTCAACTCACAAGATTTTGATACAACTTTCAATGCTGAGATCTACCGATGTTTTTGATAGTTACAATAATGAAGGTCTCAGGTTGAAAAGATGGCAGTCATTCTAAAAGCTTATTTGGACCATTTTGAAACTTACATTTTTTGCCTATCTGATGATATCAACCTCTCCATGTTCTTGCTAGAACTCATTGTCCATCTTTCAAATTGCAGCCATCTTAGAGGGGATGAAGTATGTCAAGTGGACCTTATTTGTATTTATTTCACTGACGACTAGTTGAATTGTCTGTCAAGTGCTCCTTAACTAATCATTTGTTTGCTTTTTTTTTTTAAGATTTGCTTCGGATTTGTGTTCACATTCAAATGGAAAAGTGTAAATTGCTTTTGAATCAGAATTATCAGATGTCAAATATATAACAGGTATTCCTGGAGACTTCGGTAACATGAACAATTGAACCTTCTAAGTGGTTATAATGTGAAGATTATTTTGTTCGGAATTCCATTGCAATAGTGTAAAGGAAGATAACCACATGTAAATGAGGTCTGCTTATTGTTCTAACAATACTGGATGCATAATGATTACGTTCATCACAGAGAACTATGACCTCAGATGATTCCTCAGAGGACATGATTTGTAACTTGCTCTTACCTCTGCCAGGAGACAGATGCACGGTGCCAGTCCACCAGTGGTGGAATGATCATCAAAGTGTTTTTTGTCTTTGTATACACTCCAAGAAGTGTTAAGTTCAAAATATCTCAAGAAAAGTGAGTTTTCATTAGAGCTATATCAAAGACAGAGAATCTGCAATCCCCAGACAGACAAGCCTGCTTCCTTCCTGCTGGGTGCTCCTCAGTGATGGTGAGAGCTTAGAGGCCTGGTCACCAGGTCCCGAGGCTTCCTCCCTCCTCCAGGAAGCTGCCTGCTTTCATCTCTTTGCTAATGCTTCCCACACCCCACCACATATGCAGGTGTTCATTATGACCAGAAGATCCAGCGGTAGGGATGAGCCCTGAGTCCTTGGTGCCCAGAACAAACGAGATCTTTCCATTGTGAGTTTGCTAAGAGCACATGGAAATTACTGTGAATACAGTACAGTAAGTCATAGAAAGAACTTGCAAAGATCCTTACGCTCAGCCAGAAATACAGACTTAGTAGCATGTGAATGTATACACAGATAGCACACGCATGTCAAGTGTCAGTGTGTACACACACACACACACACACACACACACACACACACACACGAGTTAAAGCCTGAATAAAGTCCCAAAACCACACTCTGGAGCCATCAGGGTGAAGACTTAACCTGCCAGTTCTGAACCACTGGAGTTCTCTGCCTGGCTCCTCTGGCTGGCCTCCGTGGGTGCTGTGTCAAGAAGGTCTGCATGTTGGTGTCCACCTTTCCTGATGCCTTGATTGCAGAGGGGACTGTGAGCTGCTCACACCCCGACAGTGTGCTCATGACAAACCACTCTGCTTTCCTGGACATCAACTCCTCTGAGCCTCTCCCATTCGACTTTGCCGTTTTCCCCGCCCTACAAATGGATGAGCAGCTCTTTACAGAGAGGGTGTTTTGCCTCTCCAAGGATGTCCCAGAGCCCTTCCTTGCTCTGCCCCTGTGCTCCTCGGGTCGTCCTGCGAGGCTCCTGTTGATAGCCACCCTTCCCGCCCCATTAGCCCCAGATACAATTATCATTAGACACAAAGGCTGTATTTTCTTTGACTGTGTGTCTTCTGCATTAATTTTAGTTCTTAGCAGCAATATTTGTAGGATTAATGAATTATTTATGAGTGAATAAAAGCAAGGAAAAGTAAATTTGACGTAGAAATCTCTGGTTCTGTGTCTGGGAGGATGAAAATAAGATTAAGAAAGGATAAATGGGTGTCAAAACAGGCCCCGAGAGAGAAAAACAGTTCAGTTCAGACTAGGTTGAATATGAGTAGCTGGTGGGACATTTGAACAGATAATTAATACCATTTAACAAACATTTATTTGGGATCTACTGGACAAGAAAGAGGCACTGAGTCATGCTGGGTTCCTCCTTAGATTTCAAGCTGTCAGGCCTGGACCCATGACAGTCACCACCATGGGAAGCCTTAAGTCGGTGGTGACAGACTTCTCAGTCCTGTCCTTGGGAGACAGAGAGCCAGAAAAGTTAAACTCCACTCTCTTGCAATGTCACATTGTATCTGCCATAGGCAAGCAAGAGCTTCCCATCATTCCCTGTCTGCATCTCCTTCATGGGCCTGTTGGTGACTTGGGACTACTGTATGTCTCTGATACATGAAAATTAAATTTATATTTTGTAAATATTTAACAGTGAACATAGGTTTTCTTTCAGGTCTCTGGTGATACATTGTGTGCCCTAATAAACTTGGCCTGAAGATCAGAGAACAGAACAAGCCACTAGATTAAACATAGAGGCCAGGCTGTCAGTGGTGGCACCCACCTTTAATCCCAATACTTAGGAGTCACACACCTTTAATCCCAGCACTTGAGATCTCATACCTTTGCTTGGGAAGCACAAATGCCTTTAATTCCAGGAAGTGATGGCTGAGCGGAGAAAGGTGTATAAGATGTGAAGAGACAGAAACTAGAGACTTTTCAGGCTGAGGAATCCTAGAGGTAAGACATGGCAGTGGCTTGTTCCTTTGTCTCTCTGATCTTTCAGCATTCACCCCAATATCTGGCTCCATGTTTTTTTATTAATAAGACCATTTAGCAATTCGTGTTACACAGGTCTTTTCTATAATTTAAAGTTCACCTGGAACTGTTTTTTTTTAATTGTAATTATGTATTTTGTGCACCAATTTATATATATGACTGTTTGTAGAAGCCATCACTTGGATTTTACAAAAGGAAACAAGCGTCTGCCCTTTAGCAATTGGTTTCCCAGAGAGATGCTTCACGCATGTCATTAGAGTCCTCCAGGACAGTATGTCCAGGGCAAGCTGAATACTCAGGCTCTGCTGAGTGCCAGAAGGCTAGAGAAGCATGCTGTGTCTGTGGATGCCCGTTGGTTATTTGTAGTGTGCAGGGTGTAGTGCAGGGCAGGCAACACTCTGCTAGTCAGGCATGTTCTTCATGGACCTGCCTTTAGTATCATCTCCTGACACAGGAGACCAGGACTAATAACAGAATTTACCACTTGCTTTGTAGTACCTGAAGAAACAGCAAACACTCACAATTTTTGCCGCTGCGGTCTGTGACGTGAGCTCTGGGATTCAGTAGACTTCCCTGCACTTGCTGTCTGCCGCCCCCTGGCCACCAATGCTGCTTTCCACACGCTGCGGTACTGAGTCCGATGCAGGTGTGCATCTCTGCGTCTCGCTTTCCAATCCTGTGCCATGTGCTGTATGTGTCGGTGTTCTGTAGAGAAACAGGGCGGACGGAATGATCATGCTTACAAAGGGAATTTACTAGGGTGGGGTATACATTGGTGCTTGGGTTGTCCAAGGCCCTCTGTGCATTTGAGAGGCTGAAAACTGATACTCAGTCTACAAAGCTGGGTATCCTCAGCAGTCTCAAGGCCTGGAGGGTCCCAGGAGAGCTGCTGGTGTTCAGCCCACTTGGAAGGGCAATGAAGTGGGTTCTGATATCTGCACGGGCAGCAGCAGCAATGGGGCGGGGGTGGGGTGGGATGGGCGTGGGGAGACACTCTCACCAGCAAGGAGCTCCAGCAGAAGCTCAGGCAAAAGCAGCCCTGCCCCTCCCTTCTTCATATCCAAGCTATTGCTAGAAGGTGCTGCCCTCTTGGAGGGAAAAATCTTCTCTCCTCTGTTAATCCTTCTGCGAATTACCTTCTGTCTTAGATAGGGTGTCTATGTCTGTGAAGAGACACCATGGCCAAGGCAACTCTTATAAAGGAAAACGCTTAATTGGGGCTTATTTACAGTTCAGAGGTTTAGTCCATTATCATCATGTTGGGAAGCATGGCCGCATGCAGGAGAACATGGTGCAGGAGAAGGAGCTGAGAGCTCTACATCTGGATCTGCAGGCAGCAGGAAGAGAGAGTGACACACTGGACCTGACCTGTCTTGAGCTTCTGAAACCTCAAATCCTACCCCCAGTGACACACTTCCTCCAACAAAGCCATACCTCCTAGTGCCGCTCCCTAAGTATTCAAATATGAGTCTATGGCGGCCACTCTTATTTGAACTAGCACACCTTAAGGATGCAGCCAGAGCTGTGACTCTTATTTGATCCTAGAGCTAATGAAGTTGACAACCAAAATTAACCCATGTTTCGTATTTTTTTGTTTTGGAAAAAACTTCCACCAACCCCAGCATAAAATTGTGAGTATTCCCAGACTTCCTGTGATGATCCCAAATATTTCCATCCAGGACAGAGGAGATCTCTCATCTAGACACTCCAACCTCTTAATCCTGCTGTTTGTGAGCCAACTAAGTGACAGGAAGCGATTTCTTGTCCACAAACTATTCCTTAGCGCTTAAGGTTTCACTGAAGTAATAGATTATTTTTAATTCTGAAAGTTAGATATAGACAATAAAGCCTTTTCTATAATTCTGGTATAATAAAACATTTGCTAGTCTTGAAGCTTGAAGGGGGAATACTCAAGTAATTTTCTGTTATCGTTACTTCATACAAATAGCTGTATGACGATCCATGTTATCATCCACAGAGTGTGTTTAATAATATTGATATTAAAAGAGTGTTATGAGGGACTGGAGAGATGGCTCAGCAATTGAGCGCACATGCTGCTCTTGTGGAGAACCTGTATGGGAATTCAATACACTCTTCTGGCCTCTGTGGGCAGGCATGCATGCAGTGCACATAGTACACTCTTGCATTAAGTAAAATAATCAAAGTGAAAGAAAGATTGTACACAGAGAAATAAATATATAAAAGGGTCAAGCAGAGAGTAATTAGCCAAATGGTACCCATGCCAGTGTCTAGAGATTCCATTGCTGCCACTAAGAATAAGCTAAATTCAGTATAATACCAGCACGATTCATGTTACATGGAGTGTGGTTATATTAAAAAACAATACTTTTCACACCACTGATTTATATATTTGGTAGTGATATTTTGGATTTCTATTTATACTCTTGAATGTATAACTAGTGAATGATTATAGCATGAACAATATAAATTGTACCATACATTTGGTGATTATATCTGTTTTGCTAATGACAGACACACACAACTGAAAGCATTTTAACCTGTGAGACACCCAGTGGGTTGATATTCCTCTGTTCTCTGTCCCTTCCTTTTTACTCTAACTTTTATAGTGAGCAGGTGGTCAGCATAAGCCGGGGTAGAGAGACCCACCCGTGATCTTGAACTTGATTTCTCTCTCTCTTTTAAAGCAAAGAATTAGGTGGTGTGTTTCAACTCTGCATTTGTTTAGCACATTTGCAAAAATAAGTTCACATGAAACATTAGGAGTCAAACTCACAAGTTACAGAAAGGAAGGGGAAGTTCCTCCTGCCTCTCTGTAACAGTCTGGTAATGAGAGTCCTTCCTCTCTTTACCTAGCCATTGCTAGATGTTTCTGCTATTGTTTCATGTTGTGCATTCATTGCACACAGTAGGGACTTTCGTGGGGGTATTTCACAATGTGCTTTGGACACGTCATCCTCCGTCCCCACTCTCCCTTTTCCTCACCCCCCCCCCACACCCATGGGTGCCCCTCCTTCCTAGACACTTGCTTCTACTTGTGGGGTTTTATGTATCAGACAATATCCAATCTAGGATCCACAAGCAAGAAACATGCTGTCTGGGTACCAAAGATTTAGTTCAGTCAACAGGGAAATCTCAAGTGGCAGCTATTTTCCTGCACACAACAGAATCCCATCCTCGATGACTGGTCAGTGGTCCATGGTGTACACTACACACACCCCATTCTCCCTATCATGTTTTGGTTGAGGGACACCTACATTGATTCTGTAACTTAAGTGCGATAAACCATGCTGTGCAGTGCAGGTATCTCTGAGGTATATTGACTTAGAGTCCTTCAGGAGTGGTAGAGCTGGGTATATGGGAGATTTATTTTCAGGTTTTTTTGTTTTTCGAGACAGGGTTTCTCTGTGTAGCTTTGCGCCTCTCCTGGAACTCACTTGGTAGCCCAGGCTGGCCTCGAACTCACAGAGATCCGCCTGCCTCTGCCTCCCGAGTGCTGGGATTAAAGGGGTGCGCCACCACCGCCCGGCTTATTTTCAGTTTTTAAGGAACCTCCATCCTGGTTTCTCTAGTAGCCATGCCAGTTGGTATTTCCACTGGGCATCTGTAAGGGTTACTTCCCCTAATATCCTCACCAGCATTTCTTGATGTGTTTTCTATGATACACATCCTGATTAGGGTGTTTATGGCTTCATTTCAGAAGATCATCCCAGCAGCACACAAAATGGTGGCCATAAACTTGTTATGCTGTCTTCCATTAATCTTTCTCTGTTATGGGGATGTCAGCCATGCCTTTGTGATGGGTGAGGGAAGGGCTCTTTCTGCCCTACAGAATCTTTCCGCAGATGGGCAGGCGCAGATATGTGTGACTAACTAAGGATCTGAGATGGGGAGATGACTAGTGGTTATCCAGGTGGGTCCCACACACTATCTCCGGTATTCCTGTTAGCAAGAGGCAGAGGTGATTTGACTGCTCACAGAATAGGAGATAATCTAAGAAGAAAGATATTGGAAGATTCTATGGTTCAAGACTAGGGTGAGTGCACCACAAGCCAGAGAATTCACCAGACACAGCAGTGTAAAGGGTTCCCTTTTGCCCACACCCCAACGAGTACACATTGTTTGCTTCTTTAATGAATGGGGATTGCAATGTGGCTTTAATTTATATTCTCGAATGACTAGTGAGGGTGAGCATTTTTCCTGTGCTTAGTGGTCATTTGTGCTTCTGAGAACTTTCTGTTCAGTTCACTAGCCCATTTATTGATTCAGTCACTGAGGTTTTGTATTGAGTTTTCTGAGTCTGTCATGTATTTTACATATCAATGCTCTGTGGGATGTATAGGCAAAAAAGATTTTCTTCTCTTCTGGAGGCTTTCTCCTCACTTGATTAACTCTTTGCTGTTCAGAGGCTTTTTAATGTCATGATGTCTCATTTGTCAACGGTTGCATTATTTGCTCACTAATTAATGTTCTTTTCAGGAAGTCCTTCCTCTAAGGGCTTCATAGGTTCAGGTCTTTAATTAGGCTCTTTTATCCACTTGGAATTGATTTTGCTACAGGGTGAATGTTTTGAGAGTTTTTACCGGGCAAGGGTGGGGTGGGGATGGGGGTGGGGACTAGGCAAAATCTACCTGCCTCCTCTTAAGGTTCCAATGACAAACTGTATTTCAATTCTGCCAAAGTTCTCCCTGGAGAGCCAGTGAGTTTATTGGGCTTACTTACAGAATGTGAGTTCCTGATCCCCAAAGCAGCCACACTGTAGAGTTGGAACCCAGCATGGATAATGGATTCACCACAGCTGTGTAGATGGAGCCCCTCTGCTGTGCTGTGTTGTGCTGTGTTGTGCTGTGCTGTGTGTGTGTGTGTGTGTGTGTGTGTGTGTGTGTGTGTGTGTGTACACATTCTATCCTCTCTCTGAGACCCCGAAGATACTTGCAGCTAGGGCAGAATTGCATACACTAGGTGGGAAAAGGGATTGAATAACAATCAGGTGAGGGTCCTATGATGATCCCACATCTCCTAAGATGGAATGTCAACAGTTGAGACGCCCTGCTGGGATGATCTTTTTCTCAGCAGGCCCAGGTGGCTTCCTGGGGGTGGTAGTTGTTTGGCTCAGAGAATAGTCCTGGATGACAGTAGAGATGGGGATCTCATTGTTCTGCTTGTGGAGTCCTGACCATTAAAACCACTTTAGCCTTTGACTTCAATAACTGTTGACGGACAAAGAGACAAGGGTGATAGGGTGTGTACTTAGATATTAGTTACGAAGTTTAGGAGTGGAAGGGAGGTGGGCTAAGGAGAGGGATTAGTATGAAATCAACAGAGAAAAGTAGCTTGAGGAGGAATGTTGGGATACTGTGGAAAGCTGTAGTTAAGATGTAAAAAGGAGAGGGCGTAGGTGAGGAGATATGGGGTAGAAACAAGAAGGGAAGTGTGCAGGTTGGGGGTTGGAAATGTAGCAGACAGTACACAACGGATGGATGCAGACGTATTTCAAGATGCATCCATTTTGTCTCCTCTTCCTGTCCTAGTCACTTCTGAAGCATCTGCATTGTTGAAATGTTCCCTATGGAATCGATAGAATTATAATATGGATACCTTTTGTCAGTCCCTTATTTCTAACAGTTTAAATTGATGACATATATTTTCATTATCTACACATACATCAGTAATGTCTAAGATCTGTAAACATTTCAACATATTTATATTAATTCTGTACTTCACTGTTGAATATGAGCAAATAAAAATGGAAACGAACATCAGAAGTCCCTCAAATCTCTATGGAAGCATTAATAATTTAATAACAACTGTGAGTAGAAATGACTAATGAGGTTGATTCTGTCTTTGTCAATTCAATAGATTGTATGTGGAACATCATCCTTAATCATGCAGCTTCATGTAAAGATTATTCTTTATTTGAGAATTGTCATTGCAGATCATAGAATGTTAAACTGGTGGGAAATGTCAAAATAATTTTAGGAAATTTTTACCTGAAGAGACCAGCTGTTCAAATGTCACTTTACCTGGGAATTGGGAGACATACAATGATGTGTGCCTGGTATGTGTGTGTGTGCCCGTGTGTGTGCCCGTGTGTGTGCCCGTGTGTGTGCCCGTGTGTGTGTGTGTGTGTGTGTGTGTGTGTGTGTGTGTGTGCGCGCGCGTACTACATTTCTAGTGATGTTTCTGGAGATTTTTTTGCAAAGTATTTAATAAAATTGTTAACACACTGTCTTAGGCTAAAGCCCAGCTATAAGATCTTTCAAGAAATGTGGCATATTCAGACAGAAGTAGAACACACTATTGACATGTTGAGCAACATAATTTTCTTGAGGTGCCAAAATTAAACTCAGGGCCTCATGTATCCTGAGGATGTACTGTACCATTGAGCCAACACCCCAAGCCCAGGAGATAAGCCTTCCTATTGCATCATGGGTAAGAGCATTGAGATCTTGGAAACTCAACAAGCATTATGTAGTGATTTGTGAAGTGACTGTTGTCTGCATTCTAGCGTTTGGAAATTAATCAGTATGGCTTTTTTTTTTCTTTCGAGACAGAGTTTCTCTGTGTAGCTTTGCGCCTTTCCTGGATCTCACGCTGTAGCCCAGGCTGGCCTCAGACTCACAGAGATCCGCCTGGCTCTGCCTTCGGAGTGCTGGGATTAAAGGCATGTGCCACCACTGCCCGGCCAGTATGGCTTATTTTATTGCCAGGCTCTAAAGCAGACTTCAGAGTGACAGTGAGTTGCAGAATCATCATAAGAAACACACACCTGACCCCAGGTTGTGAAGAAGAGACATACATGTGCTTTTAAAACTTGGTTCAGTGCAGCATGACTCCCTCCTGTCCCGCTCTGGTCCTCACATAGGGAAGTGTCTGAGGAAGCTGTGAAGCATGCTCACAAGAGAGGTCTTGTCAGTGGTCCCCAGGATTCTGACAGGCATAGGAGTGTTTCAAAGGCACACTTCAGAATTTCAGCAAAACCTTCCAATGTAACTCTTATTTTGATGCAGTAAAGCCAGACTCTGCGGTCATGATTCTACTTCTAAGAAGTTAAGGCGAGCAGGAGGCTATAGGGACAGCGGTGGTGTTGCTGTGGGCAGGGCAGCATGCTCACAGCACAGAAGAACGGGCCCTGTGAGAGGGTGGTTTGTTAGCCAGTTGCTCCCTGGAAATGTCATGTTGTGGATGGAAAACACATCCCATTATTTGTCTAAGAAGGGAAGAAGTGCTCAGAGAGAGTAAAATCAAGTTCTGGGCGTGGGCCTTGTGCCGCACAGTTTCGGCTGGTGACGGGCAGCCAACATGCACTACATCAGTCAGTGTCCCAAACCCTCCTCAGCCTGCAGGACACTGAAAATATGAAAGCATTGAACTTGTCCTGTTTTTGTCAGAAAAAAAAATGTAGTTTTTTTTTTTTTTTAAACCAATTCAGGAAAGACCTGTGGAGAGCCACCCCCTTTGACAACAATACAGAGCTTCTGCTTGATCCTTGTAATTGTAGCCATTAAGGATGTAGCAGGGACAGGCACCTGGGGAGGGAGGTCTCCAGCTTTGTAGGGTAGTCCCCGTGGGGGAGGAAATAGGGAAGCAGCTCATGTGTGCTGTTATGCCTGTTTTATAAAGGGAGTCAGAAACTCTACCGGTTAACAAGCACTCAGAGGTCTTCACTGACCGTACAGAGCGGAGAGGATGAAGCAGGATCCCAGGGGGACGTCACCCTGTTCACAACTAATTGATCATTAACTCTCTTATTCCTCTCCCTCTTAGATATAATATGACGACTGGGCAGCACATATGTCTAAGCTCCAGTGTGCAAAGGGAACACTGAGAAGGCTTAAGTGGCTCATTATCGATGAGAGATGTAACCCATTTCCATGCCCTCGTTTGCATGGTAGGCATTTGCGTCTGATTAAAGACAAGCTAGAGTGGAAAACCACTCAGGCAGACATTGAGATAAATGTCTCATGAAGCTGGTCTTTTTATTTAAGCCTGGGGGCAACATGTATGCCCTGTGTCTGTGTCTCCAAACACACACGTCTCATCAGGAGGAGATACTGACGTTTGATTGCTTTCTGACCAGTGTATGTGCCTTTCCAAATACTCTCTCCTCATAGGATGCTTATAGAACATACACTTCTGTCCTCCCTCGTGATGGTGAATTGTCAAGGCTTTGAACTTGACAGGGCTATCCCAGAATATCAACTCCCAATTTTCATGTTGTCTCTCTCCCATGACAAAGGTGCTTGTAATTTGTGGCATTAGGACACAGTTAACTCTTCTCATGTTTTACTGTATTAAGAATAAAAATGTCAAATATATTCACTCTGGATAGGGTACTAGGGTGAGTGGGAGAGAGCCAGAATCGCCTTCTCTGAAACAAAGGGGGCTGAGCAGCTACTGGTTAGCTACAATCATAATGAAATAGCTATTTAATTGAACTTGTCTTGAACACATAAAATTGCCTGCATAAATTCAGGCCTGAGAACCATCTGTTTTCTTCCTCTGTTAATGACATCGCCAGCATGTGTTTTTCCAACATTTGTGCAGAACCCCCAAGAGTCTTGTAGAGATGTGCTAGGCAACCCCATGGGTTGCATTTGGAACACCAGGTAGCATTTCATGTTCTGATTACTGTGAAGACAGCAAGATGTCTTTTAATTGTGTTAGCAAAAGGAAGATGGATATAACACTAGGCTCACATGCAAAGCCCAGTGTCACTCCATCTAAATGGAGTACACACAGAGAGTCTTGCAGAACTTGGTTTCAACCATGAAGAAAACAGGCAAAATGGCACAGTATACTTCCTCTGAGTTCTTGTGGGGAAGATAAAGGATTTGCTGGTGAGCTGTTTTCTTCATGCTGGTCTTTTGCTGACCCTCAACAGTCATCACACACTTGGATTTTCAGATGGCAGCTCTTGTGAGGACAGAGCTCTCTGCATTTGTGCCAGATCCCTTCATAAGCACACAGAGCGCCATGCCCTGAGATAAAAAATTAAATGTGTGATGGTGGGTTTTGTCTCACCCTCTCTGTTTCTGTGTTCAGGCCTCTGGATGTCACTTCAAAGTAGAGAGCTGAAGGTCACCAGGCTGAGATGAGAAAAACCTGGAATCACATTCTCCTAGGAAGGAGATGCTCTGGGACTCTGTGCCTTTGCTTAGGATCTGCAGCTAGTGCCTCTCTTTAGACCTCATGGAGACTCTCTGTGCAAGTGTTCCAGCATGTGCAGATAAGTACACAGGTTCTGGTGCACAGAAGTACATCTATCAATGCAAACAGTCATATACACACAAAAACAGGTATGCAGTTATCTATAGGGTTCCATCTAGGGTATATAAGAAATATATAAGAACATTGGAAACTATTGAATTTTATGTATATAAAATATTGGGAGCTAATGAATTACATATATATGTATATATATTGCCATGTATGTGTGTATATCATACACATATGCATTAGATGTTAATTACATATATAAAACCATTAGAGTTAATGAGCTTTACATACACACATACATACACACACTTACACACTGAGAGTTAATGAATTTTTGGCACTGGGATAGTCTAATAAATAGCCTAAACCACAGGACTATCACTTAATGTTGTAGAATGTACACATGATATGATGCCACCAAAATTCTGGATCGAAAGTCTGGGGATGTAGTGGCAGAGAACATGCTTATCATACATAATGGCCTGGGTTTAATATCCAGCACAAAAACAATGTTAACAAGTTAATTACACATAATTAAAAAGTATGGCTTGCAGAGAATCAGTCTCCACAGAGTCAGCTGTAAATGACATGATCAGCCATGCTGCTTCTTTTCCTAGCTTGAAAGAGGAGATGGTGAGTGTGGCTTATCCTTTGTCCCTTGGAACTGGGAGAGAGAGGGGTTAACACTGGACGCAAGGCTGGACTGTGTATCAGGCGCCAAGCCAGGCTCTGCTTTTGTAGCACTTGACATTGCCATACCATGTTTCTTGTGGTCCTAGATAATAGGTATCATTTAATATTTCCATGTCAAATCATCTCACTTTCAAATCTGCGCCGCTAGTTCACTTTAATCCCTTAATTCCAACAGGTTTTCATTGTATCCTTGAGAGCTATGACCCATGGCTTATAGTCTCTTATGCCAGTCCCTCATCCTTTCCCCACACTGCCTTCCCCACTTTCTGACCTTGGATGCTCTGCACACTTCCACAATCATCTTTTCTAACTAATTATTTTCCTGGGAAAATGTTGGAAGACATTAACCGAAAACAATAAAGGTCCAGCCCTGATTGCTTTCTCCCAGGGTCCATGGAAGATTCTAACAACTAACTGAGGATTCTAATCTGAGGGATATTAAATTAATCTGAGCACACTGAATTCTTTAGTCCATTTACTTTACTCTTCTATGTCAAATTCTATCTACACAGCTTCTTTTCTGTTCTCATACTTAGCTCCTCTCAGTCCCTTCTGCTGTTCTCTCATTCTACGTAGTTCTTTCCATCTCTGTCCTCATCTTTGTTCCTCTAAATTAATTCCCGTCTGCTGTGGGGGAACTGGTATATATACACAAGCTGTAATTCTTTGGCAAAGCAATGCAAGGCTTGACGTTTTCAGGGTCACAGAGAGAGGTGATAAGGATCCACACATAAAGCAATAATTGTCAGCTTCCAATTACAACCCAAAAGGGGGAGTGCCTAAAGGGGAGTTTTCTGGTAGGGTCAACTAAAGGCTAAGAACAATTAGGGAATTCTAAAAAGTAATTTATGTGCTCAAACTATAGTCTAGAAGTGGTTAGGTAAAATGTTAGGAGTCTATATATGTCAGTGGGAAATAACTACTCTAACTCAGTAACTAGCAAGTGGTTAAAACATCATCCCAGAAATGTAAGCAGTAAATCTTTTAAATTAGGATCTTGTGTAAACAAACCAGGATGAAGGTAAAGAGTTGAGGATTTAATTGTTAGTGGTTATTTTCTCTGTCTGTGGATAAGATGAGCTAATGTTTATCTATCTGCATTTGTCCTTGGATAAAAAGGTATCTTTGTTGAAATACTTTTGTCTGGAGAATGGCCTTGGCCAGATGTATGTTAATGAAAAATAAACACAGCTGGGGACAGTTATCCAATTAACCCAGTGTATAGGGAAAGTTGTGCCCAAGACTGAGATGCAATCGTGAGATTACATGTACACGTAATATGAAAATGCATGGTAAATGGGGAGACTCATAGGTATTACTGCACATGAAGTTTACAACAAGAAACAGCCAGTTCATTCAGAAGGCATTAATCCCTTAACACCTTGCATGATGGTTTCCTTTAACAGAACTTTTAGTTCTAATAGGTTGACCTTCTGAACTCTACTTGTCACCTGCTGTATACTACCATGGTCTTTTGCTACCAGTGGTTCTCAATAGACATTGCTAGCTGGTAGAAGTCACAGTTCTACCATAGCCTGGCAGCTTTCTCTAAGCTTGGCAATATGGAAATTCCTTCCCTCCCCAGCAAAGCTTCCTGCTCTCTACCCAGCTTTATCTGGAGGATGTCTCTAGGCCCAGGATGCCTGACTTATATCAAGGATGACCCTTGACATAGTCGCAGTGACCTGCAAATGCTCTTCTGCTGATGACCCACATGGTAATTAGGCAAGTGCTCTAGCCATTTTCATAGGACCCTACTGCCACATACAAAGTCTTTTGACAGAAAAGTGCCACTTAATGCAAATTAGGGTTTGTCTCCAGGCTCCCCAGTCCTGTATTATTCCTTATACTCTGGAATAAAGTTGAGCTGATTCACGGAAGTCTATATCCCAGAGGGCTGTCTCCATTCACGCTCATGGGCCACATACAAAGCTTTCTGTCGCTGCTACTGCCTCTTGCCCTCTCTACCTGGTCGCCAACAGGCTGAGAGTGAAAGAGGACCCCCACAGGAAAATCTGAAGCCTACTTGAAATTTCTGTGAGTATCTAGAACAAACAAGAATCTTATTTTCCAATGTGGGTAGCAAAATACATGCTTGCATTAAAATCCTTTAAACACACGATGATTCATTGCAGTGGAGCTCAGCCCTTTGGTGGTCACATGTCATCTAGGTGAGTCAGTCTTTCAGGCGATATTGTGTGACAAATTTATCGCACACTTATGATCTGGAGCATCATGCCTTGTTCAGTTTCACCTCTGTTCCTAGGATGAATATCCTGACCTAAAGGAACTTTGTGGTTGCAAGGGATGCTTTGGCTTACAGTTTCGGTCATCAGCTCATCATTAGGGAAGTCAAGGCAGGAACTTGAGGTAAGCCTGCCTGTTATTCCAGACAGCATCATCTCTGACGAAGGATCTTACTTCACAGCCGAACTGTGGTAGCGATGATGGAAGATGCTGTTTGCTAGCTTGGTGGTGGGCTGACACAGGCTGAGTTAGTATTCTCCTGCAATTCAGGAGCATCTGCTTCAAGAATAGTGCTGCCTGCAGTGTGCTTGGCACTCCTATGTCCATTAAAAATAAAGATAATCCTGCCCACACGCGCCATAGGCCATTCTGATCTGATCAATTCCACAACTGATTATTTCACTTCTCTGATGACTCTAGGTTGTGGCTAGTTGATAGTTAAAGCTAACCAGGACAATACATTTCCATGCAGAGCTAGGAGACCTTGAAACTGGCTCAGCCTTTGGGACTGCTTTGTCCCACGGACTGTTGATAACCTGACTCCTTGTGATGTGAAGGTTAACAGACAAGGTAACACAGGGTCCACGAGCTATTATTTGGATGCTTGAACTCAGCATCCAGACCTCGCAATTTGGCAAGCCCCGTACAACCTGTGGAGCAGCCACATGGACAGGAGCTGAAGCCTGCAGCCCACATCCCTGGCTGGGATCTTGACTCACCAACCACATGGACAGCTGCTCCCTCATCTGTGAATGAGTCATATTGAACACAGATCTTCTCTGTAGCCAACCATCCCTAACTCATAGCATGTTAGCAAGAGCAACAGTTATCAACCTTTCTTTTGAAAGTCACTGGGTCTTCACGTGATCCAACAGACATCCACAGATGGTAGATGCTCTGTTGGCTATTTAATGCAATTTTACTGGCCTTTCTCACACCCTTTCCCCAGCTTTCATTTTTAGTTGATGCCAAACACAAACTATATCATAATTTTTCTAGAAACTTACATATCTATATACTAATGTCTATACCTTAAGGTTTGGCATTTATGTTTCTAAAAGCCTTTTATTTGTACCCCTTATTACATAAAATTCACTCTGCAGCCCTTTTCTTAGCTATGGCTCCATTATAAGCTCCTAGTCATCAGTGCCATTAGATACAAGAGACGTCTGCACACATGTCTCCAGTTCCCATGCTACAGTGCTATTATTTCTAAAGATCTACCCAGAGTTATGACTGATGTTACAGACACCAAGACCAGTTATGGATTCCTCCTCCTCCTCCTCCTCCTCCTCCTCCTCCTCCTCCTCCTCCTTCTCCTCCTCCTCCTCCTCCTCTTCAACCACTCATCACTCTAGGGCAGCTAATCACTTCTTACAAGTCTTTGTTCATCTGGCTTTCAGAGGAGCAGTCTCTTGGGGTCTTTCATCATCTGCGTCCTTCAATCAAAGTCTAAGGACTAAATGTTCAGGCTCTCTTTCTTCCTTACCATGCTAGTGTTTGGGGTCATCTCCTCTAGCCACAGAGTTATAAATTCCTCCTCTATGTTAATGATACCTAGATGTGGGTCTCTAGTCCAGACACTCTTCTAAATCACCGACGCTGTATCCAATTGTCTGTGTAAGGTCCTTTCACGAATATTACAGTAGGTAACATGGACCCAAAAGTGTTTGAAGAATTACAGTTCTGGAAGGAGAAGCAGGCAAATTCCCATGAAGTTGAGGCTAGCCTGGACTACACTTTGAGGTACAGAGTAATCTAGGCTTCGGTATTAGATACTGTCTCAAAAAACCCACACCACATCAACCAATAAACCAACCAACCAACCAACCAACCAACCAACCAACCAACCAACCACACCTCTAAAGCCTCACACATTTTGATTTTCTTTTTCAGATTTGCTCTTTGTGTGATCACCATCTCAATAAATATCACTCATATTTTAAAAATGGTTTTATTTAGTTTAACTTGAATTAATTGTACATATTAATAGAGCTCAATGTTATATATCCATATATGCATTTAACATATGATCAAATACAACCATCCCCCAACATCTTTTTTTATCCCTAGGAATCGAGATTGCACTTTCTAGTCTTTGTTGAATCTTCCACAGTGACAGCAGATGTGGTACTCACCTTTCATACATGGTGTACCCTACTTAGCCTCATGTCCTCCAGCCTGCTGCATTCCTTTCTTGAATCCAGGAAAATCCTGAAACCATACTGACAAGTCTTTATGTCTTGTGTGTGATCTGTCAGTTGAACAGGCTCTCTGTTAGATAAACACACAAAATATGTCTGCTGGGTTTGCATACCTTACCAAAATTCTATTCAAAGCCATGCCAAAACCGCATTCAAAGCCATAGTCATTTCTTCCCATGTTTCAATCATATGTCCTTGGAACAGATTTACAAGGACACACCTCTCCTCACAAACTTCTGGTTGTTTCAAGTGCTAAAGTAAAATTAAATCCTTGACAGAAGGAGAATGAGGCAGTCCTGAGCCTGGCACCAGGTGGTCTTAGAGTCACCACATTCCATATTTCTGTAGCTCCTTGCCACTCAGAGATGGAAAATAAAACCACACTACAGATTCTCCTTGATATGTTCTTCTATTGTTCCAGTAGGAAAGTTATCAGAAGGACATAAGTCAATCACCAAGGTCACATTTAAAAAAAATTCATGACAGTGTTTGTTACCTATCTTCATCATCACCACCATCATCATCATCATCTCCATCGTCATCATCGTTAGGTTTTTCAGAGCAGGTCTTCTTGCTCTATAGTCCACAATAGGCTTGAATTTGCAATGCTCTGCTTCAACTTCTTGAGTGTTAGAATTGCAAGTGAGTATCACCACACCAAGAGCTTCGAGAAAAATTTCATGGAACAAACAATACAAGACATTTTTAAAACCAAGCATTTCAAGGGAAACAAGATAATGATGGTGTTAATAGTAATGATGATGATAATGGCAATGATAATGATGAGCTGGTGATGGTGATGATAATGGTGACAATGGTATTGGTTATGGTGATAATAATGATTGTGATGTTGATGATGGTATTGATGGCCATTGTGTTGATGATGGTAATGGTGACAATGTTGCTGATTATGGTGATGCTGATGGGGATTGTGGTGGTGATAATGATGGTGTTTGTGTGATAATCCCATCTCTGTCATTGCCAAAGGGTCTTCTTAGTGGATATGACAATGAGCTGACAAACCCTATATCTCTTATGGTCCAGTCACATAACACATATTCCATTTTAACTTTTTATTTTATACTTCTTCCAATATATTTCTCAAATTGAAATTTTTTCATTCAAGCATTTTTTGCCTGCCTTTTCAACTAATAATTTAGTTTATACAAAGGGATTTCTTTATATCTCATAAGGTTTTGTCCACTTGCCAAATGCTCATGGACATCTACACATCCAGTTTTCCACATGCACAACTTCCCTTCAGGGGTATTGGTAATATTACACATTTTGTTGAAATACAAAACAAGACATACGTTTGTGACAGACACACCATTTGGTCTTATATGTTTGCAATTACAATACATACTGTGCTTTGTAAAAATAGAATATACAGAGTCATTAGATATGTATGAAAAGATTCTCCTAGTGAGCCACTTTGAGATATGAAAATGATACAATGATAGAATTGAATAAACCATTGTGTTTATACAGTTCTGCATCCATAAGAAAGGGAACAACAGAGCTACAGTCACAGAGGGTTCAGGCAGAGGAAAATGCCTGACTTAGTGGAGAAACGATGTGTATGTGTGTAAGCAGATAAACAGGCATAGACTTTGTTGAACATGGAGATTTTTCAAGACCATTTTGAGCACCAGTCTTGCTGAATGGTCCCAGCAGGCCACTGTGAACAAGTCAAAATATTTGTGTATCATTTTGGCTCTGCTTTTCTCTCCATAGCATGCTGGTATTGCCTGAAAAGATGCTCTAGGGAGAGGGGAGAAGACTTAGCAATCAAAATAGATGTCTTTTTGTGTTGTTGAGTAAACAGAGAAAAATCCAACTGGGATATATGGAAAAATATTGCCACAAAAAGCAATGAGAGCATATGCCAAGAGAAGATGGGAAATGTGTGTTTTTTGAAGTGGAGCTTCTGAGAACAATGTAGCTTCTCAATGTCTTCAGGAAGAAAAAATGTTCATATCACTAAATGGGAGAAAAGGCAAAACAGAGATGCTACGTGGGAAATGTTAGCAAAGTTGAAAACAGACAGCAAAAGATAAGCAGGACCCTGTGAAGAGAGGTCTTGGGGATTAGACCCTGAACTGGCTATTTAAAGAATGTATTTGTGGACTAGTTGTGAAGGGAGGGCAGAAAAAAAGGATAAACAGACCAAGTTTTAAAGATGGAAAAATACTTGATATATGACAGAATGAAGTAGAACTGAAGGGAAAGAGATGATAGAATATAAGAAGGAAAGTGTGTGTGTGTGTGTGTGTGTGTGTGTGTGTGTGTGTGTGTGTGTGTGAAGGGTTAATATTCAGTGTCTGTCTTAGTCACCTCTCTATTGCTGTGAAGAGCACTATGACCAAGCAACTCTTAAAAGAGAACACATTTAATTGTGGGCTTGTTTACAGTTTCAGAGTTAGCCCATTACCATCATGACAACACACAGGCAG